>JANIJG010005525.1:195301-216181 GCA_024611175.1 Megaceryle torquata
GGTTAATCCAATCTGAGGAGGGGGTAGATAGAGAGCAGCTTGGTGAGGCACCTGGCAGCCAGACAAGGTTAACCCACCACACCAACCTTTGAAGAAACTGTGCTGCTCACTCAATCTCCAACTCAATGAGCTGCAAAGAAGTTAAAGATGATGTCCTGGGAGAAACGGTCACAGCAGACCAGATTGCAGCTCGGTATTGAAGCCTGGGGCTTCAGCATGACTTCTCCTACCTCCCCTTTCCATCCTCCTTCAGGAAGTTGGAGCTGGCAAAGAGAGCTGTGTAAAATACTGTCAAGAAAAAACAGTGCCTGTAAGCCAGCCCTTAGATCCAAACAAAAACATCTAGCTTGAAAGATCAGACCATTAAAAGCTTTACTGATCCTTTCAGTTCTTACAACTTATAATATTCCCTGATGAATCTAAATTAAATTGAAGATTGACATTAAGAATGTAATGGGAAATCCCACTTCACTTGCTTAACATTTACTCTCATAGTGGCTAACAAGAATAACACAGTCCAGGACAGAGTTCTGTTGACTTATCTTAACTCCTTTCTCCTTACACACGCAAAGCAGAAACACAGCACCTGGTCTACTTGTATCTATTCTTTAGGTATGGTCTGATAGCACTGACATCACTGCCTTCGTTTTACCCAATGCAAACTGATGGTTTAAATGTGCTTTGCTCTCTTCTGGCTGGTACAAATTGGCAACAGAGATACAGGCCCCGGTCTTCAAGTTTTTCTGGCTTGGCTAGTGATGCCATCAGCTCTGGCCATCTATCTGACCACCTCCTTCTCCCTGCTCTGGCAAACACAATCTGAGTTAATCTTTCCAAAACTGTCTTCAAACCCCATGTCAAGACTCCTGACCCTGCTGATTGTACTGTTTCTGCTCATTCTCACATCTCCATCTTCATTTGGAGGCTCTGACATAAACTAATGTTGCTACCAACCAAATAGAAATATTTTACTGCGTATGTCTAAAAATAGAATTGCAATCATCTAGCTTCCATTACTTTAAAACTAAATTTATCGAGAGATTATTCTTCCGTGATGTTTAGCACAAGAGAAGACTTATGTTTTAAAGTTTCATCATTTCACAGTTACTTATGAGTAGAAAATCTTATGGATTAATTTTATAAAGAAGCAAAATCAGCTTGGGGATCCAATCTTCCTTTGGTGTTAAATGGTTAGAATAAGTCTGCAGACCAATAAGACAGTTCTTGCCTTATTTTTATATATATATATATATATAGTTTTGCTACATTCAGAATTAATGTGTAGCTCAGCACCAATGATATAAAATATAAGGGTTATAATTGTTTCAGAAAAACCTTCCAAGTAACAGTTAAGACTTCTATGACTGAATAAGGATTGAAAAAAAAAAACCAAACCCAAAACATATTTCTCTAGGGTATTTTATTTGTTTAGTTTCTACATTAGACAGTTCTTTGAGTGCAATTGATTTTGTAGTTTCCTCTGTAGTTTCCAATTAATCATCCCTCCCTCTTTGTGAGGATGTTTTACACAAAAAACAGGAGACAGGAAAACATTTTAAAATAGGAAAATGTGCTTATAAAACCACAACACTAGCACGGGTATGCAGAAGTGCAGGTTCTGTATGAAGCCACCCTTGCTAGAGGAAGGGGGAGCAGAGTTGCCTGCCACATGTAACAGCTGACTGCAAATTTCCTATTGAAACTCAATTTCTATAGAAAAATGCTTTTCCAATAAGAGAAGCATTTTAGTACAGAGGCTCTACTTTGAGATACAAATTTTTCTGCACAACAGAGAAGCATCAAAACTGAAAAGGGAACAGATTTCTCAGAAAAAAAGCCATAATTTTGCGGGGGGGGAGGGGGGGAATAATAATAATAAAAAAAGAACCTTCTCTCCAAGAATGATGGGAAACAGGCCAGAAATCAACCTAATCACATCCCATTGCTGGGTCTCCCACTGGCTTGACACCTACGTGTATGGGAATTTAAGGTATATTTAAAAAATCAGAACTTTACACAATCACTTTGTTCCAAATATAAAAATATATTTTTTAATTACTCATTTTTGACCAGCCAAATGAGATCCCTTTAAATCACAAAGCCATAAATGTGACAATACTTGTCAAAACCAGCAAAACACGCTTTTCTTTTGAAAGTCACTATGAGAATCTCATCCAAGCATAAAACTTTTGACTGAGGACAAGGATCTTTCAGAGCTTTGAATGAGTAACAATGGGATTATTACAAAAAATAAATAAAAGATGAGCAAGCTGCCACTTAAGCTATGGATTTCCCACTGCAACGGCTTCAAAACTTTCTTGAAGCACAACAAATTAAAAAATAATAAAAAAAAAAAAAGAGGCAGACGATAAGGCTCTGTCTAACTGATAGCATGAAAACATCAAGCACTTTGATTCAGATTAATAAATAATGATGGCGTGTTATCCAGGAAACAGCGCAATGCCAAGTCTGTTTGATCTCAGACCAACTGTTGGGTAAAAGTATTCTGAAATGTTCTCTTGGGCAAACAGGCTACTCGTGTCTGATCTCTGGGACTTTGATTATTTAAATGCTGCTTTTATTAAAAGAAGGAATTTCATCCTAGAAGAAATGTTATACCATATCACCTTTCTAAGGGCAAATTCCAGCTATACTTGGCTGATTTGGGAGGCTGGGGTCATAGGTGTCTGGGAGCTTGGAGCATCCTCTGGTTTTGCCCTCTTAGACTGAGATGGAAGTGATGGGAAAAGAAGGAAAGAGGATGACTTGCAAGCCCCCTCCTTTGCATTTCAGGGCTGTCCCAGAAAAGCCAGGAAATCCCCCTCCCTACAGCCCTCTCAGCTCATACCAAGAGCTGTGAAGCCCCAGGAGCATTTCTTCCTCCTCAGTCATGCACAGCAAGGAGCATTACCCTCATTTTATGTCTGGGAGCACATGCCAGCCTGGCTTAGGTGCACAGGGATGCTGAACACTCAGTGCCACAGCACAGGGAGTGCACAACAAGACTGGGGGTGGACGTATGTCATCACCACTCCTGAAGCCTTCTCCTAAGGTAACCTGAGATGGCATATGATACGAGGAAGTTTTCTGGATGAACCACATAGAAACTCCACCTTGGTTCCAGCTGCCATATAACCCCCTCTGTCGCAAGCTACGGCTCCAAGTCTGAATTCAACCTTTAAATGACATCCCAGTGCTGACAGATGAGCTTACTGCAGTCCATTTTCAGCAGGCAGAAAAATGCTACTTTTCCCCAGGTCAGTCTGTCAAAACTCACCTTCTCTCCAATGGAGAGTCCTTCACCTCTCAGAAAAGCACTTCCACTTTACACACAAACCTTTTACAGGAGAACATATCTCTGTCCTTCTCAAACCATCCCAAAACCCTCCAGTTTTATAAACATGCATTGTTCAGGCAGGTGGTTGTGAACTTGTTCCCTTTTATCCAGTATATTCATTGCCCCCACGCAACACTCCACTGGACACATTGCTCTTTCCCTACCAACCAGGGCTTTGGCAGCCTGAGAGCTCAGCTGAAAAAACCCCCAAGCACTAATGCAGGAAGCGTAAAGAGATCTGATAAATGCTCCAAAGCTTCAGCTTCCAATAAACATATGAACTATAACAACTGCCAAGAATTATGACTGCATGACATTACATCCAGCTCCTTGCTCTTATTAAAAAGTAAGCATGGGTATCCGATGTGCAGATGGGCAGTACCACACAATCTGCTCTGGTCCACAATCTGTGTTTTAATGGATGCTCATAGGTTGTCACAAAGCAAAAGTTTTCATCTTGAGGAAAGGCATGAACTCTGCAAACACCTGCTTGTAGGGTTTGCTGTAGCAAAGAGACTGGAGTGATGCTGGACTTTTCGTCCAGTTTTGTATGCTCTGAAATGAGATGTCTTCTAATTTCCTTCCTACTACAGAGGATAAAATAGACACTGACCACCAGTTTTAAATACAGGAAGGGAATTAGCACATTTTTTTTTAAATAAAGTTAATATTTTTGGAAAATGATAAACTGATGAGCTTCTTTTTGCCTGCAGAGTGTGAGAAGTGACAAAGGGGAAAAGTAGCAAGCTCACCAAAATACACATTGCTAATCTGGAGATATCACCTCTAGCAGGATGAGGATTGTTTTACATTCATAATCCTGATTTTATGAAGTGACAGTTAACTCAGTCAGTATTGATTATAGGGTTATTGAGATCTTTGCATGATCACACCAGTAGAACTTGCCCTTCATGCTCATAGCTAAAACAGAGAGGTGATGTTTTGCAGACTGTGAACATTTAACTGATTTTAGTATATCGAAAGCTTTTGGCACTATTAGCGGCAAGAAAAATATTCTGTGCCTTTTTAATAATAGTCCTTACATCTAGCTATCTCAAATTTCTAAAACTACATCTGATCCAAGGTGGGGTGGATGGGCAAAGAGGGATACAGAAAGAGTTGTAGGCAGGAAAAGTTTGAATTTGGCATCCTCTAAAAAACAACCAGCCTTACTATGCTGTGAGGTCCACAATAAAGATGCAGTGCCAGTGTCAAATTTGCATTTCCCAAATTTCACTCCTGGAAACATTTCAGTCACGTTTGCTCTCACTCTGAGTAGCGGTGCTATGAGTCTTTATGGAGACTGCTCAGATTTTCCCCTTTTTTTTATAGATGTTGTTCCTTGGTGCACTTCTTAAGAGAAATAGGGCAGCATAATTTATTAGAAGTGATGGTATTTTCATCTGTGACCATCAATAAGTCTGTGGCCTTCAGACCAAACACTATCATCAAGACATCCATTGAACTGGAAACAGCATTACAGAAGAGACAGCTAACTCAGCGTTAATCAAAACTTTGTTCTTCCAGTATCTGAATACTGCCATCATGCTTTCTGATAATACCAAACCTCCGGCGATTCCAGGAGATCACACACTGATTTATTAAGGTGGTCACGTAGACAGGTGACTTGTGATACTGTACTACAAGGATTATGTCCCAGATTGACAGTTAACATAATCATTTCTAGGGCCATGGACAAGGTCCAATGTTCACATCCGATTTGGTATGTCAAGACTCAGGAGACTCTGCAAATAATAAATAATATTATCTAGTCACAAATTTGTCTTGCTCTACCAGCAATAGAAATTAGACAAGGTACTGTATATATTTGGAGACCAGCCCAGTCTCTTGAACAAGCCCTTTAGAGGTTTAGTGAAAATCACCAGTATAACCAGCATACTTGCTGCTGGTTACATATACAAAATGTTATCCAGTTACAGTTCCACCTAAAACTTTTATCTTAGCCAGCATCTATAGGCTTTTAAATCTGGCTCTCAGATGGTAGTTGTGTTGGTCAGCTCTAAGAACAGCATCCCCATCACTGTTCTGCACAAAGAAATTGCAAGTCTGGCTCTTTCCACCTTTCTTAATATTTATGCATCTGGTCTGGCAGCATCCATCATCGGGGTAGCCTTAATAGGTGCCCAGAGGGATGAAATAATAGCAATTGCAAAACAAGACACAAGATGAATGGGAATAAGGAGAGTGGGAGGGAGCTAGCATCAGGAGTCGTTCAGTGTTAGGTTATATGAGGCTATATCTCTTGCAGCATAGGAAGAAAAAACACCACCGCAAATTAGCAAGAAAACAATGAGTCTGAGCTGGTTTGAGTGGGGGGTGTTGGGGTGGGAGAAGCACTCGGTTGAACCTTGTACAGAATACACATTTCCAAGGGATAGAGGCCTGGGTAGAGGCACAGAGTACTTTGCAAGGCATCTTTTAATCTTTAGGCATGGGCAGTGACCTGCTCCTGGCAGCACAGTGCACATCCAAGTCTCCCGTAAACTAATCCAAGAAAAGCAGAGGCAGAAGCTGTCTGTTCTCAGCTGCCTCTGAAGACCAAATGACCAAAAGGCTGCAGCTTTGCAGTCCACAGGAGGAAAGGAAACAACAGACTTCAGCTGGGAGGCTGCTTTCTGACACCAAGCCATTTTCAGAGCTTCTTCTGGCTGTAGTGGGAGACAGTGGCATTTTCTCCCACCTACATACCTGATGCAGCCAGGATGAAGGCAGCTTCATCCCTCCTGGACAGCAGGCTCAAATATAATGACCTTTTTGAGTGCAGTGCTTCATTACACACACCAGATTAATTCACTACTCCTAGACTTTTCCAAGAAGGAACTTGGCTGAATTTTTGCTGCATAATCAGACAACAAAGCAAATCACTAATCCTGAAGACTAGGCATGGTACCAAGCATTTCTTCATGGTGTTAAGCACCAGCTGAGGGGGAAGGGCCAGAAGGGATTTTCAAGTGTGGACAAACTTTTTGAGCCTCCAAATCGAAGCCCAGTCCCCAAAACTCCTGTTGCTATTTTTCATCCTTTGACAGTAGCATGCAGAGGCCTTAAATGAAATTACTTTGCAGCTAGGTGCTTGACAAACACACTGTGAACTGAGCGAAAGGCAGGAAGGTGTGAAGTTATTTACCTCTTCTACCAGCAAGATGAAGGGATCCCAGCAATCCTAGGCATTGCCCAGCAGCCCAGCCTCCACTTCCTGCGAGAAGTGCAGCTGCACCTTGATCTTGGGTGAGACACACTCAGAAGGTCTGAAAGCCCAAGCAAGCACCAGATGAAACTTTTTCCTTGGCAAGTATGAACTTAAACTGGTGTTCATTACCTCAACTAACCACACTGCCCACCAGCTCATCTGAATTCCCCTAAACAGAATTGAAAGCACTGATTTTTGAGCCATAAAACCTCTTTTTTCCCCAGGGGTGCTCAAAAGCTACTAGACCCCTAGCACTGTGGGTGCACCGGGACAGGAGAGTGTCTCCAGGCTGTTGTCTGGAGCTCATTCACAGCCCTGCTCTGCAAAGGATGGGCCTCAGCAATGCTTCTGAGGGCTGAGATGACAGTGATGTCAGAGGAGTAGGAAGGGAGGGAGGAGCACTGTAGCCTAGCCAGCTTACTGGATTTGTGTGCGTGGGTGGCAGGTTCACAACCAGCTATTCTTTTTATTTCTAGATTTGTGTGTCTGCTTGAAAAATTGTACCAGATCTGAGATATAAACAGGAACACAGAAAACTGGGCTAGAAATGCCAAGATAACCCAGAACCCCAACTCTTACCCTTGTAACTTTCCTTCACCTTTCAAAATCCATCTCCCAAAACATGCCTTTATTTAGCCTGAAATTAAATTCTGAGTCTTAATACCCCACAAGCTTTAACTATTTTCCTTCTTGCAACTGAGGATGGTTTTTATTCCAATGCCCTTCTCTCAGATGAAAGGCTCCATTAAACCCCTCCCCTTTCTGTCACTCGTCCCAGATCATAGGATCACGATTAACAGAGTTTGCTCTGCGATGTGCATGGGGATCAAAGGGTCATCAGCTTTGCTGTACATGCAAAGTGGCAACCTCTTATCTAGAGACCAAGCACAGCACCTCACAGACCTCCCCACCTCCCAGAGTCTGGAAACATTGATTTATGAACTGGACTGGCAGCTTCTAGGCAAGAAAATGTTGCCCGTTGTGAAAGGTGCTGGTGAAATATATATTTGGGGCCAAGATGGGCACAGACTCACTTCCCTGCTCAACTGAAATATGCCCATGTTCACACCTAGACCGAGGAGAAGCAGCAAAGTCCTCATCAGCTGCTCAAGGATACAGAATGACCAACTTACTGGGTTGTCTTACAGCCCCTCAACAAACAGCAACTGGTCCATGGGGCTTCTCTCTTGGCAGCTAAATCCTGTTCTGTGCAAGGGGGTATTCAGATGGGGGTAACCTGGAGCCACTCCTCACATACGCACAATGGATTTCAGCTGCTGAGGCAAGAGACCGATGCCACATCAAAAAGCTGACCACATTCAATATTGCTCTCCTTTATTTACCTTACATCTGCAGCATTTCTGTACGTGCTGCATCACTCACTTGTAAATACTCAGAGCTTCCAGTATTAACTACCACAGGTGCTAAAAAACCAGGATGTACAGAGGACATTGCAGGAGTCCTTGCACTATATATATTTTTTCCCCCATTTTAGCCTAGTTTTCTGAGGAAAAAGGCTTATCTGATCATGCTGTCTGTCTTTTAATCCCCTCTAATAACTTTTGAATCCATTGGCCAATTTCAACCACACTTGAGGTGAAAGTAGACATTTCAGATACACTAAAATCTCACTCATCATAGAGACATAGAGAGCTAAGTAAAGTAAATCAATGGCAGTTAGTGCCCCCACTATTGTGTAGCTCCAACCCCTTATCTGTTCTGAGGGGTGGCAGTCAGCATGTCCATCAGTTTAGGGATACAAACGAATCCTCAATAAGCCATTGCACACATTGCCACTTGGCCCCACACCTGGTCAAGAAGAGTCAAGTTAGATAAACAAGCTAGATCCACAGGAAATTATGCTGAATTAGTTTTGCTACTTGCAAAGCAACAGAAGCTTTAATTTTCCTGTTTTAGGGTAATAAACCCAGAAAAACAGAATCAGCGTGGCCGGCTAAGGATTAATATTGTGGCTTCCTCTCTTATCCTTTTCAGAAATAGTAAAGCCTGCAACTTAGCTCCTGAAGAAAGAGGAGGAAACCAGTACTCATGCTGTGAATCAATCCCTTAAAGCAGCACCATGCAGAATAGTGAGACCACGAAAGCCATTCAGCTCTCCTTGGCTGTGTTCAGTTTTCATTTTAGTTCAGAAGTAGTAACTTCATGCAAAGCCTCTGACCAGGGCAGCAAAGCAGCAGTGAAAGACTCCCACAGGAGCTTAATTGTTGGGCTGAAATCCTACTCTCCTGAGAACAGCATATGGTACACGAGAGCTGCAAAAGCAGCCTCTGAATTTACATGTACTTTCAACTTTATTTCCCCGACTGCATGCACAACATCATAGATCTGCACCTAGAAACAAGAAAGACCTTGGCATCTTAACAGGAGGTCTTGTGCACACATGCACAATATGCTGAAAACAAGTTTTAAGCCAGAAGCAGAAATACACTTCCCAAACTCACATGCCCTTGCTACAAATGGATGCAGACAAGCACAGGACTTAACAGAACTTTTTCCCACATGTGCTTCAAAGCTTCCACAACAACACCACCACATAAATAAATAAATAAATGAAAGTCTATCTCAGCTGCTATATATCATGAGAAACGGCTGATGCGCCCAGCACACACTGGCAGACTGCCTGGCTACCAGCTGTGGTCTGATTTCTAACCCTGCTAAAAACAGAGATGTGCCAGTGGACACGGTGCCACAAAAAGTGCAGAAAACAACGCCTGCTGTGGGATGTGTCTGTGAAACCACCGCCGCCACCAACGAGATGCTTGCGATGCTGTGGGCAACACTTTAGGCAGCTGGGCTCTGTTCCCTGTGACTTGTAGTGATCTGGCATCCTGGAAGTCAGTAGGAAAACTCAACCCTGGGTTCTGCCTGGAGGACAAGAAGTTCAAAGGACTCCAAACTGGCCTGTGGCCAGATTGTGAGGAGTGTTTAACTGGGTGCCTGTAAGAGGCATTTCAGACATTCCCATAAAAATGCCATTTCCATGTAAGTCTGACACAAGCAGGCTTGCTCTGCTCCTCTCCCAGTCAAGGAATGCAGCAATTATGCCCACAATGGGAGGTCATCTTCCTGCTCAACAGCCAAGCTACTTTCCCACCAGTCAAGCTCTGATTCTGGAGGCAGCCCTCACCTCAAAATCAGCACCCAACAGACAAACCAGAGTGGTTGGCTTTGAAACTGGAAGGATAAGGTACAATTTAGGTGTCTGGGAGGCCAAACCAGACTTGCTTTTTGTGGTTTGGTCAGTGCAGACCTGAAAGGTCAGTCTCCATGATCTCTAGGTACCTTGTGATCTATCCCTCTCTCCTGTCCACATGAGCACTTCTGAAGCAGCCTGTAGACAATCTTCTGGTATATTAACAAAAAATTATTAACAAGCCTGTGACTTTCAAGGCCACATCTGCTGTACCCATCTCTGGGATTCAGGATTTACTGTCTTTGTGCCCTACAAGTCTTGTGTTGAAGGCAGCCTCAAGGTTGCCATCAGAAGGCAAGGTAGTATGAACTTCTTTGCCACAGGATAGTTCATCAAATTGCTCTTTCCCCATTACTGTCACCTCTGTATTCCTTTATCTTGTAAACATTTTTGTTCAGGTCAAGATGGTAAGAAAAATCTGTGTTGCAGTGTTATGCACCTTGGTTACGCAGCTCCACCATGAAAGCCAATGATACTATTTTGCAATCCGTTCCCAGAAGGTGCAGATCACTTTTATCCACAGCCATCCAGTTCCTGAAACAGACAGGAACCCTGATGAAAACCAGGCAATTTTACCTCAAATAAGATAAATCAGAGTAACGTCCAGCAGTGAAGCACCTTCAAGTGCTTTTAATAAGAGTAACATGGGCTTTCTTCTTCCTCATCCTTTCTGGCATGTGTCCTTTGGGCCATTTGCAACCTGGGGAATTATTTCTGTCTGCATTCTAGAAGAGTGCCTTTCTTCCATTTCAGGTATTTGTAAGATTGTTCATACCTTTATAAAATGGAATTCTCACCAAATTCATTCAGGTCTCTGTCGTTGCAAGGTTGCATATTGCAACACACTTAACTTGGGTCTACCTTTTAAGACCGTTTTGTCAAGAATATAGCCTCACATTAGTGTTCACTATCTACCTTCTGAACAAACCAGACCGTCTGAGTACACTACAAGTGGAATATGCACATATCTGACTGCTAATTCATTCCTGTGTGTCGTTCAGTGTGAAAGTCCTTAGCAACAAACTGAAAAAGATTTGAGCCTCAGCTGTATTGCTGCTCTGATGCGGCAACTTGTGTCTACAGGACAGATCCTACCTCTGGAATTCAGCCATATTGAGAAAACACCATTTTTCCTCCCTCCTGGTTAAGTTCAGAGTAAGACAAATAATTTTATTCTATAAAAAACATCTACAATCAAAAGGGTTGACAAGCATTGAAACAGGCTGCCCTGGGTAGTGGTTGAATCACCATCTCTGGCTGCATTTAAAAGTCATGCAGATATGGTGCTCAGGGACATGGTTTAGCAGTGAACATGTAGAGTAGGGTTGTTGGTTGGACTTTATGATCTTGAAGGTCTTTTCCAACCTATATGATTCTATGATTCATGTACAGCTGAACATAGGTTTCTCCTTTGATTCATCTCTGAGCTGACATTTAGGATCTGAAGACAGCTGCCCCTGCACTCTGAAAATAACGATTGGTCCTATCTTAACTACAGGAAAGTGAACCTCAGCTGTATGGTGATAGATGTTTACGTGTAGATAACACTACCATTTGAGGTTTGACTTAGCTCTTAGGCTTGATTAACACCCTGTTCAGAGGAGGTAGGAAACAAAGTGTGACCCTGATGCCATTTCACATCTTCACCATTTCCCCTACTTGCTAAACAGTAGTATAGCTGTCTGCACAGGTGATAACTGGTGCCTAGCTTGTGTGACAACATGAGCTACAGCTCCCTATGCTCACTAGTTTATTGCTAATGCAACAAATAGCCTTGGGTGTGCAGCATTTGTTGTGACAAGCTGGAAGAAGTCCATGTATCAAATGATGAAGTTGTTCTTACTACTAGCAGGTACAATTGTCTTTTCTGCTGAACTAGCAGCACACTTTCTTCTCCTTCTGCTCAGAACTTTTTCCCCTTTTTAACTACTTTTTAAATATTTTACAGATGTTGTAGGCTCATGGCCAAGCTCTCCAGTGTATTTTCGGCAGTTCCGTTGAGTCTGCATTTCCAGAGTCTATAAGGGGGCTAGGATCAGGGTTAGAGCCAGTCATGCCAACCTATTCTGAATGCTCTGTTATTCCTACACCATGGTCTTGACATGCATGGCAAACTCAATGGAGAGGAAAAGCTAGGAAGGCCCCCAAGGAGAAATCCATTATGAGAACTCAAGAGCAGTATAGACCTTGGCTGAAAAACTCATTATCCCCAAAGACAAGAGCATTTTTGTGTTTGATCACCTAAGCAGCACATTTTAGCCATCCCACTTCACCAGATCTCATGGTGAGAGCACAGCCACTCTAGGTTCCTATGGCAGCAATCCAAAGACAGAGGCACCTCCAGGCAATGTCCGAGGTCATACAAGAACATTGACATACAAGTTGTGTTCTCACTCTACACTTGCTTGACTGTCTAAGGCATGATCACATGCAGTTCTTGGTCACAAAAAAGCCTGAATCCAGCACTATCTATTGGGCTGGGAGGTGCTTCTTCCTAGAAGGAAGCAAAAGCAAGGTAATAAGGAATCTTCTCCTAAGTAGAATTGAAGGCAGGAGTAGGAAGTTTTGAAAATAACTAAATAAAATAGAATTCTGGTGAAGACAGAAACTTTGGAGAGCTCTTGCTAGAATGATCCTTCATCAGGATCCTGGGAGTGAAAGATGCACACTGGAGTGATCTGTGGCAGTTTGAAGAGGTTGTCCAGCAATTTCATTGCTAGCATAGGGTCTTGGGCAAATTCTGCTGTACAGTTTCTGCAGGACTTTGGGCACGCAATTTGCCCTTGGAACTACCTCTAAAAGAAAAACAGAGCTCCCTGTGGTGAAAGGATGCTGTCTAACCATCTAAAAGATGTCACATTGGGGTGGTTTTGGGGACTTATCTTTTTCCTTTTTTTCCCCTCTCAAGTAATTAATTTAGGTATCAGCTATCTCATTTTCTCTTTGAGATCCAGTCCCTTGATTCACCAGCCCAGTTTGATAGTGTTGTCACACGTTCAGATACCTTATTCAGGCAACTCAAAAGCGCTCAAGTCAAATGTTACTCTGGAGTCATCTCCACCTCCCATACTCAATCAGACATAGGCTCTCCTCCCTGGAGAGATGGCCCTTCCCTTCAAAGTTACAATTTCCTTTGCCTCATCTGCTGCAGCCTTTCCTTTGGAGCTTCCTTGGGGCTGGGTGAATTGACAATAACTGCAAAGTTTCCCAGCCCAAGTGCATCAGTCTTTGAGAAGCTGTGTCTGACCCTCACTCCAGCCCCATGCTTAGTCTGTCGTGTGACTTCACCTATTCTCCCCACATGGAGAAACAAGTGAAATGTCCCAGACAATAAAAGCCAGGAACAGTGTTTGGACAATCAAAGCCCTGCCCTTAAAAAAATAACAACAAGTTACATGTATGAATAGCTCCTTTGACTAAAGCTAAACATGCGTGCTTGTGCTCACAGTACCCAGCAGTCAAATCATACTGCCATACAAAGCTTTTAGCTCCATAATAAGTTTTTTGGTTGGGGATTTTTTTGTGGTTTTGTAGGGGAGGTTTTTTGTCGTTGTTGGGTTTTTTGTTGTTGTTGTTGTTGTTTGTTTTGGGGGGGGTGTTTGTTTTTTGGTTTGGTTTTGTTTGGTTTTTTTTTACCACTATGCCAATAGGAAGTTGCTACTTTGGTAACAAAGAAGTGGTCTTTAGATTTTCAAAACACAGATAAAGTCCCTATGGGCTATTCAGGCATAAAAGTCACCATTTATCAGAAGAGGGCTTTCTCAAGCTCTATTTAGGAATCTCTGACATAAACTGGCCTCACAATCAAGATGCCATTGCTTGGATCAGCATGTTAAACATGAGAAAACAACAAACAAAATGAGCAAACAAAATGAGCAGAAAACTGAAACACGTTACCTGTCAAGAAACCATGAAAAAGCACAATAAACAGCACATGTTCACTTCAGCAATTTGAGGTTGTAGAATGGTCAAAACTAACAACACTAAAACACAACCCCCAATTTACATGACTGATACCACTGTGGTAAATGCTTGGAAGGCTATAGATAATGTTAACATCTGTTCATTTGGCCATGGGAACAATTCTAAGACAGTGGTGGCCCTGGTGATGGGTCGGGATGAATGAGAGTGCTTTCCCTTACCAGAACTCTTTGTATTTTCCTCCACCTTCCTCTGCCTCATCCTTCCTCTCCCTCCTGGAGACTCAAATCACTAGAGGAAGATGCTGAGATAGTGTAGAGCAGCCATGGCTACAATACTCACCAGCTCAGCAACGTGGGGAAAGGCAAGTCCAAGAAACCATCCTTTGCTCATTTCTAACTCAGGTTTCCCATTAGCAGCAGGGGGGAAGGACTCATTGCTCACCAAATCCCCTGCACACCAGTGCTCAGAATGAACTGCTCTGCACACAGAGTGAGACTGCAATGGAGTAATAAGAAACCTATGACCTTGTGCAGTGATGGGGACCACAGAGGTGTCCCTCCCTCCCTCTACCCTTTCCTGGCACCCCCCAGTACTCTGCAGCATAAGGTAGGACAGGCTGCTGGCCTAATTCCCCAGTCATCCCAGTCCACAATGGTGCAATAAACCAGCTTTCCCAGTGCAGTGGAGGGTGTCATGCTAAGCACACCTAAGTCATGCAGTACAGAGCCCCATTAGAGATCCCTGGACCAGCTCCAAATAAGTAAAAGCATCTATAGCACATTAAAACAGCAGCACAGGACAATACTAGGTCAGGTCCTAGAAGCAATAAAACCACATTAGCAGCATGTAAAACTATGCTAAGTGACCTCTCTGCTTGTGCCCTGAAAAAAAACCAACCTCCTCTGGTAGCTCTTTACTGAAAATATTTACATGAGCACCCATGATATATTTTCTTTTTCCCCTGGGTGCACAGCAAAAGCTTTTTGGGCATGGACTGCCCCTTGGGCACAGTGGAAGGGTGACAGGTGATACGGACCCTCAACAGGGATAATATGGACCCCTGACAGCTCATGTGATCAGCCACAAAGAGCTGCTGCTGCTCTTGAAGCAGAGCCTCCTCCTACATGCTGACTACCTCCAAGGTGCATGGGGAGATAGGCTTTAGGGCACTGGAAAGAGCAATGTCTCCTTGGAGTTAAGGGCACACCTTTGACCAAGACCTTTCTGAACTGAAGAATTAAGTACTTGAACCCAAGAGTAAGATTTAGACATTCTCAAAACGAAGAATACACCCTCATTAAAGCCAGGGAAGCATAGCTTTCCCACCAAGCCAAGTTTATTATTAATATTTATTATTACTCTCAGGACACATAAGAAAAGTAGATTGTCCCTGCCAGAAAGTGCTTACAAAGAGCCTAAATTCTTTACACAGAATCTATGTTTCTTCCAAGGGACACCATCCTACAGCTGATCCTAGGATGAAAGGGAACCCAGCAGAGACTGAACTTTTGTTACACATTTTTCCAGCAAATAACTGATTAAAGTTTGCATTCTGAGTACAGCTATGCTGTAGGCTTACAAAAAAATCTTCTCATTTGAAAGTCATTTTCCTCTCCTGCATCTAGGACAATCAGCAGCATAAAGTAGAAAAATAATAATAAATACATATGCATCAGCCCAGAGTTCATGTTCAGTCCAAGCCAGGAGGCCTTGTGTCTCATGCTAAGGGAGCTAGGTGTCAGCGGGTTTGAAAGACTGAATTCTGATACTTTCTGTAAATGGAAGAAAAATCTCACTGGCTTGTAGGGATTCAGTCATGATTTGGGACATTTTCCTTCCTTCTCATAATCCTTGGCTGTTCAGCTCATTGACCCACTGCTATAGGTCACCTCCCAGCCTGGGTTCTGCCACAGAGCAGAGGGCTTCTCCTGAAGGGTTTCAGCCCAGCAAGAGCATGCTGATGCCACCGACTGCCCCAACAACTCCATTTTTTTGCAGTCTCCTGTTTAGGATGAAGTCAGAGACAAGAGATCCACTGCTTGGCTGCAGAAGGACAGTGGTTACAGGATGATGACTGGTTTTGACCTTGGTGTCATTTTCCTGAGTCCTAATTATGTGTGGGCTGTAGCAGAAATACAGAAGGTGGCATGATATTGCAGCCACATTTCAGGGTGGGGGGAGCATGTTTGCAGTTGCCTTCCTGTGCTATCACATGGGAGCACATACTAGACTGCTCCTCGTTAATGGCTGTGGGCTCGTAGCCCCTGTTAACCTGTCCTTAATTAAAAGGGATGCATGAAGGTTTGGTGATGTGAAGCAGATCTGTTTTGTTGGGGCTTTCTGCAAAGAAAGCACTTCACTCTTAATGAGATGCTGTGGACTTTTTCCTTTCCTAGCTTCTCAGCTCTCTACAAATACCTGCTGCATTGTCCTTCCAATCCTGCACGTTGGCCATTCAAGGTAGAGGCTGAGCAGTCACTCGTCCTGTGCACTCAACGGCTCAAAACAGTTTCTACCTCCCAACCTACGTCAACCAAAATGTCTTATATGGTGCAAAAAAATGCTGCACACACTCCATAGGGCAAAACATTTAAAAAAATAAATAAATAAAAGTCAAGAATAATATGTGTAAGTCAGGTGCTAATGATAGAGCTGAAAGACACAGTAACCCTAAAGACGGAGTAGAAAGACACAGCAAGAAAACCATAGTTAGAGGCATTGCTGGCCTTTTTAAGGATGAGAAGGAGCTTTTCAATACACAAGGAACAAAATGTATCCTGTAAGTACTGTCAGGTACAACACCATGGAAAGGGCAGAAATGTTCAATACATACTTCTGTTCTGTACTTGGGAAAAATCCATGCAATGGAGCAATAACATGCTGAGAATTACATTCTTTCCAACTCATTAACAATAAAGAAGTACAATATACACCAGCTTCTTCAGATAGACTTTCCAAATCAACAAGTCAGGATAACTGCACTCAAGAGTTACTACAGATTTGTCCAAGATGTACTCTGAATATAAATGTTGCTTTCCTAGGAATTAGGAGACTGTTGTAAAGCACCAAAAAAAAACCACAACAAACCACCAAACCAAACCCTATGTCTGTGGCACTATTTTGACTGGGTAAACAGGAAGATCTGAGTGACTGTCAGCCTCTCTGCATTCTGGGCATTAAGTGAAGAATAGCTGATGCAGGGCTTGGCTAATCAGGACTCAGAGGAGAGTAATATGATTTGATGGGAACATTACCCCTGTAGAGCATTTCAGCTCTGATGTCCAAAATGAAAGGGTTACGGTGATAAATTAGAAAGGTTTAGGGAAGTATCACCAAGGACAATTAAGGACTGGAAAACAGGTTCATAGCAAATGCTGCAGAGAGCTCAGTCATACAAGAGAGAAAGTAAAGGGATGAATTAATCACTGTGCCAGCACCCCTGGACAAACACAGCTACCACAAAACTACTACTCCACATTAGGGTACTCTGCAGTCTGTCAGACTAAGAGAGAAGAAATCCAGTGGTCAGGAACTGGAACAAAAGAAATATAAATTAGGTCTAACATGTAGGCTTCTAAGAAAATGGTTTAACCATGGTTTACCAAAGACAGATAATTTAACAGAGGCTGAAGGATGGAAAATCCTTCAATCCTTCATCCCCTTCAATTCCTGTTTCCTAGACAGTAGATCCTGCAGCTTATACAATACTAATTAAGAACCCTCTGCGATTCTGGACACAGAGGAGATGATGACAGTTTTCTTTTATGGTTTTATAATCTCTAAATTACGCAGTGGAGCCTAAATTTACAACCTTTTTTTTTTTTTTTCTATTTCTTTTTTAATCCCACCATGAAATGAACAGGAAGGCACAAGCCAAAAAGTCTTGTACTTGGGCTTCAAAACACCGTACGACACTGTGCGGAAGGAGCTCTGCTATAAAATGTGATGGGAGGGACAAGAAAGCTATCCAGTTAAAAATAAACAGACACAACAGTGAAAAATAAACATTACTGCAAATCTAGGCAGGATCAGGGTCCCTTGCTGGAGAAAGATGGCTCAAATCTCTGCTCCAGCTCCTGCCACAGCCTGGCTGCCACGGGGCTGCATTACAGACAGGCAAGCGTTGCCCTGCGACACCACCTCATTGGCACCCAGCCTTCCAGGGAGTGGGAGATAGTCAGCCTAAAAATAGGCTGTCCTCTGTTTTGGCTCCCCCCTCCCTCCACCCCCCCAAAAAGGCACACGGCTGGCAGTCCAGGGAAAAAACATCCAGAAAAGCAGCAGCCTCAGTGGAGAGAGCCAGGTGGTATTTTTGGAGATGGAGGAACAGGATGGGGTGATACCGAGGTGACACCGAGCATCGCGTGGAGGGTCCCTGCCTTGAATTCTAACACCTTTAGCACAAGAGCTACCCCCCCACCCCCATCCCACTGGAGGTATGGGGACAGAGCAGAGCCACACAGCCCGTCCCTGCCCTCCAGGATGCTGTCCCCAGCCGACCCAGGGCCAAAGCAAAGCAGCTGAACTTGGCTCTCGTGGCAGCTCCAGCAGCAGCTCCTCTGCTGTTCCCCACTCAGAAACTCTCGCCAGTTATCCCATAATCTTGCAGAGGCCTTTGCTTCAACAGCTCGTGTAATTTCTGCTTCAAGGAACCAGCATTTACAGGCAGCAAAGCCTCACAGGACAGTTTTTAATAGGAATTTCATTGGCATTGAAGATTCTCATAGGACTTTGATGAACACTTGAACTTTAGTCTGACATTTAAGTGCCTAAAACTCTGTATGAAGCCCAAATTAAGAGATTTTTATACTCTGCTATTGATGCTTTCTCTGGTATGCAGTGCTACAAAGCCCCCAAATATCAGTAACATTTCAGAAAGCATTGGTCCTGCTTTAACTGGATAGAAATCAAAATCAATTAGAGATTGATCTCAATTTTGCCTTTTTTTTTTTATAATTTATTTTTAGCATGCAGTTCAGTAACCAAAGTGGAGAAATGCAACCACTGGAACTAACTTGCTTTGTATCAAAGCTATTACCTAGATTATAAGATGTTTTGCAAAGTTTCCCAAGCTCATAAAGGCGACTGTGTAAATAATGTCACTTATTGAATTCTGCAAAGTGCTCTTAACAGCGAGACTGATGAGTAGCCTAATACATTGTGTAGCTGCTATAAGCAGTAACCTCCCATGCTAATCACAGCTTTCACATTCATTAACATTACAGGAACCTCTTGAAAGAAGCCAGGTACCAGAAGCCCATTCAAACATATGCAAAGCTGGCTACTACTATAAAATGAGCTTTCAAACTGGCATTGGGAAGAACATATCCAACATGTTTTACATCCCACAGACCTAAATGTGCAAGGTGCTGCTTTTTGAGTCCTGCTTTGGGCCACGTGGTCCTGCAAACCAGCTGTGACAATTTAACATAAACATGAAGTGATGGTGTACTGCATTCAAGGTGAGATCCTGGTCCACTGAAGTCAGAGGAGAAAGTGCCCTTGCAAGATCATTCCTCCATGTGTCACTGGTCACGTGGAGGAAACATGCTCATCTCCTGCCTGACCAGGACTTCAGGTTAACACTGGGGAGGGATGACTCAGACTCACAGAAGTTAAGGCACTGATACTCTTCAGCCACTCCCAGGGACCACCCCACCATTAAAAACCAGTACAGCTGGTGCCATCCCTACCTTGGAAAGAAACTTATCAACCGAGGGGCTGATCGTTGGCAGCTGTACAGCCATGCAACCCTGGTCAGCAGCACTCCCTGCTTTACAAAGCTGCTATCAGCCCAGGGATGAGAAGCAGAAAATGAAGGTGCCCAAGGGGAGCGCACGGGATGAGGAATCTCCCTTAAAGTGCTCTCCCACACATAGGGAAATACCCTCTGCATTTTGGGGTATGAGGGCTGCTGGAGCTGATGGTCACTTCCAAAGTTTACTTTAAAACACCTTCCTGCTGGTCCTGGCAGACAAGCAGCCCTCCCTTCTAACAGAGATAAAGCTTCTTAGCTAGGCCACCCACTGCAAACTAAATCAAGAGCACTAGCACCATTTTCAGTGCTGGGTGTGCACATGCCTCTGTTTTCCCTGGCTCCTTGTGACCTTTTAAACTCTAAAACAGTGAGATGTGGTTTCCTCCTGCTCCTTTCCTCCTGCTCCTTTCCTCCTAGAGGCAGCTTGGCCAACAAGGACACTGCAGAGAACAGGGCACAGCTCATTACATGCCTCTGCACTGGATCTGCCTATGACAACCTCATGATGGTTCCCAGCCTCACATCATTGTGATTTATTACTTAGGCTAGAAGACCCTGTTTGTGTTCAGGGAAAAAAAAAAAAGGCAGCCAACACCCATACATGTTGCTCTCCTAGCAAGATGGTTAAGTGACTACAGATCAATTACTATCTCAGAAAGCACTCTTGGCCATAAACACCCTATGCTATGTGTAAGGAAAACGCCATTCTGACCTGCAACTGAATTCAGAGGGTGGGTTTGATTTTGCAGGGAAAGCAAAAGCTATTGCAGAGCAGGGTGAGGAGGAGGGGCCCAAAGGTGGCTCTTGGCCACCTCCATGCTCCTTTGATGTTGGGGCCATGCTGGCCACACGCCAGTCGCCACTGTGGGTTGTGTTCATCTGCACTGGCCATGGGTGCCTCTTGGGAGACCCTCTGGGAATTACTGGGGTCAGGGACACCCTCCATTTTCCATTCCTCACATCACTCACAGCGATGGTCAGGGAAGGAACAGCCACAGCCTTGTTGTAAGGGTGCACACATGTAGGGGGTATCCTTAGTGTATGCCCTGCTGCCTCTCATCCCAGTTTGCAGCAGCTTCTTGCAACAGCTGGGCACACATGTTCCATCTATTATCACAGATATGCCAGTTCCAAGCAAAATGGGGAGTATGCAACTGGTGGAGCTGAAAATTGCTTTTTCAACACCCCTGCTTCATTCCCGATTTGTTTTTATATACATTACATGCAAATAAAATATGTATATTTTATATGTATACATATATACTATGAATGCATCTCTGACGCGCATAAGTGGGCAGTGTTGCCAATGCAGTCAAACATCACCCCCCCCCCCAAACCCCCCCCCACCCACCCCCCACCACAAAAGAAGGGGGGGGGATAGAGAGACAGAACCCTGCGGGACCCTATCTCCCTCTTTTTCTCACCTCCCGCTTTTG
>JANIJG010005528.1:0-14572 GCA_024611175.1 Megaceryle torquata
TACAGTAGCTTAAAAGAAACAAGGTGGTTTCTATTATTCGTACACTTCATACCTTTGGGAAAAAAAAAAATATATCCTGCAGCCTAGGTAACTCAGATGCTATAATTTAAGTTGCTGCTAGCAGCAGAATGAGCCCTCAAAACTTAAGTCTTTGGCACCTGTTTTGAAAATATCTAAATACATTAAAAACATTCCCAATTGTACCCTCAGCTCACAAAGTTGTTTTTTTTTTTTTTTTCCTTGTAAGCCTGTCAATATAAGTTATTTGATGGAAAAATGTACCTGAACTGAAACCAGACTTACCTGGTAATTGAGAACAACGGTTTTTTCCCAATCCATTTATCCAAATTAGAATCTGAATTTGTGATTGTCATGGTAAGCTGATAACTGTACACTGATGTATATTATGCAATTTTAAATAAATGTGTCTTTGCTTGGTGTCTGCTTCTGGGAGTTGTAGCAGCACTTCTGTTTATTTTTCAGGTGATTAATTTCAGATTCTCCAGGATCTTTCCATTCTTAGTCTTTGTTACACTTTCTTAGTTAGGAGCATTCAACAATATCATTTAATGTCTTAATTATAATTAATATGATCTAGTCTTTATGTAGTTATATCCACACACATTTCTCCCTGAGAATTTGCAAGCCCAGACATTAACAGGAGGCCTGAGATGGACATGGGACAGAAATAAATTTAATCTGTTTTTTTTCATCTAGATGACTTACTGAATTATATGATTATATCTTAAAGGGTGTAAAGATATTTTCCTCACAACATTTCTAGATCTTATTTCACCAAATTGACCCTTATTTCCCCAAATGGACCCTTATCTACTTCATTAGTAAATTATGTGGTTTTGTTGAAGGACTAAGAGCCCACCTTACATATAACTGATATTAAAATAATAATGTCTTTGTCTCTTTCTATTTCTTTTTGTAAGCATGAGTATTTAGATATTGTATCTTGAAAATTCTCTGTAACAACCAGAAAGTTTCTTCAATAACTGTGTGGACGCTCTCATATAATCACTACAAATATTGTTGGATTATAAGGGAAGATTTAAAGATGTTACAGTCTAAATTTCAAGAACTTCAGGAAATATCATTTCCCCTTAAAAGACCAATCTTCCCATAGCTCTAAAGAGAGAGCTCGCTCTCATTTTCCTGGATTCAGGGAAAAGTGAAGAATGGCTCATATATTCAGACATACAGCAGACCAAGTCTGAATTTATGTAAGACATTGACAAATTAAAAATCTCTTTAGTATACATTGTTGAATATTTAGTTCAAATTGGTTCCTTTTTATATGCTGGGACTGAAGAAGAAACTAAAGAAGTAATAAACTACCACAACCAGCTTGTTTATAACTTCCTTTTTTTTTGTAATTATGATATTTCTTTTTTCTTAAAGACTTCATATTTTCACTTGTAATAACATGAAGTAATATATTTGGTTTGCTTCTTTTCCATTTATTCTTAGGATGAATATTTGAGAGGTACCCGTTGAGGAGGAAAAATGATAAAGAGTATAGCCAGGAAGTGCATCATCTGAAGTGTTAAGAAATTACCAAGTTTTTATGCATTCCTCATTCAAAAGGTGACTAGTGGTGACTTCTTAAATATGCTAATGAGGCCTCACAGCATCATTTCAAGTTACTTTATTTTAGAAGGAATAGCATGAGAGCAGAGGTCAAAGAATTTTTTTTTTTTTTTCTTGGATACAAGAGAATACTGAAAATACTTACTATATTGATTTTTTTTTTCATAGTAAAAGAGAATAAAGACCAAAGTAGCTATATTAGTAAATGAGTTACATAGCTATACTGACAGCAGTGAAAGTAGAGATATCAATATCAAGTACTTGAGAACACTCAACAGGTATACACTTCTAGTATATATTGCCTAAATTCAAATGCTTGGAAAAAATCTCTAGCTTCATACAACTGTTTGTGAAAGAGCCATTAACACCCTTGCTGCATATGCTTCTCAGCAGTCATCCATCAAACAAGTATCTAGCTCTGTGTGAAGGAAGAGAAAAAAATAACCAACCAAGAGCAACAACCACAGCAACGAGTTCTAGATAAACTGCAAAGAGAAGGATTATATTTTAACACTTTGGGGAGAAACTGTTACTTTAAAATAAAGATGACTTGCATAAAAAACACTGCTATTAACTTCTGTGACAATATACACTGACCTCATTACACTTGTGCTTTCTATTCTAAGATATCATTTGCATCTTACCTGCTTAAAGTTAGGCTTTGATTCTGGGAAAGCAGCTTAGAAAACAGAACTATTGCAGGCAATTATAGAAATGTTTCTGTGTATGTGCTGAAAGTACTTTGGACAATTTTGGAATCATCATATAAATACAGAGAAAATAAAATTGGCAGTACTTTTAAAAATTGGCATCACTTAATTAAGCAAAACTGTAGCATAAAATGTCTTGATTCAAATTTGAATCATGAACCTCATGATTCATGATTCATTTGAATCATGAACCTCAGAGTTCAGAACAGGAGATTGTAAAAAATGCAATTTAATAATAAGAAAAAATATATATGCAAAATCATGTTTTAATGCCTGAGTTTTCATCTTTCCTCTGAAAACTTGAGATACAGAAATTTGCAAGATTATTTTTATATGAAACTCAAAACAACATATGATATGTATTCATTCTGAGTATTGTGATGTTAAGAATTCTCTCAGTCTCAAAAAGTCAAAAACAACACGAACAAACAAAAACCCCAAATCATAATTACATTTGACTGGATGGAACAAAGTAGACTTCTGTCCTGCACAACAATGACCACACCTACTGAGCCACCATCTGCACGCAGACTCTTTTTCTAAATAGAGATAAACTAGTTTTTCAGCAGAGCTGTCTGCAGCCATAGTACATTTGAAGGATTTGCTTGTCCTTACAGGACTGTGGAGAAGTTAAAATGGCCACAAAACTGTACAATGGAAAATTTCATCTGCCAAGAAAATGAGTTAATTTCAGTAGCTGAGAGAGTAATGCAATGAAATTCCTGGTACATAATGCTCTTGTTAGGTACCCTTTACTTTGAATTTTCCAAACATGAATGTAGTGACCTTTCTGTCTTTTAGAAGGAGATTTTGTCAGACAGCAATTACTTGTCTGTCTTTTGCTCATTTTTGGAAGTTGACTTTATTATATGGTATCAGCATTACGAATCTACTCCAGATGAACAGAATGTCTTTAGCATTCTGGAATTCAATATTGCCTGAATTTGGAAGTAATAAAATTTACGATGCTTTATTATAGAGACCTTCTCTTTACCAAAATCAGTAAGAATCTTTTCATGCATTTCACTGGACTTCTGCTGGTTCCTGGGAGAAGCAGTTACCTGTATGTATACAACCAGGGTCTCCATGTCATTAACCTCTTTTCCTTTTTGATATCCCTTCTAGCTTGGTTGTCTCACTCCTCACTTACCTGTTTCCATTGAACCTCCACTCTTGGCTCCTGATTCCTCATTTCATTCCCACCTCTCTGTGGCTGTGCCACAGCCCCTGAAGAGTTTTTCCTAAATCCCAGTTAGACCCAGGTGCCTTTTCTTCTAACCTCTGTCACTGACTTCTCAAACCTCCAGGCTACTCCAGATTTCTACCTACAGCTTCCAGGTTTCCTGCAATGGATGTCTCTTTTTCAGACCTCTTCTACTGTTATGGTTTCAGACTGTACTGCCTCTGTTTCAATTTTGTGGGGGGTTATTTGTTTTTTGTTTTTAAGTTTTTTGGGTTTTTTTACTACAGCTTTGCAAAAGAGACTAAGTTACTACGCAGTTATCTGGCTTCACAACTGATATATAAATACATGGAACTGTTAACTGTTTTTCAGTATTTTATCTGGTAGCAAAAGATTATATACTGTTTGTCTCAGCTCTAGAGGTAAAGGATTTTTTGTGGATATGTCTTTTTTTTTTTTTTTTTTTTTCCCCCCCTGGGGGATTATTTTATTAATTTGTATAACTGTGGAAAAGAACTTTCTTCAAAATATTGTGAAAATCCTCAAAATATGAGACATCTTCTGGATAAAAAAAAAAAAAGGGAAAAAAAAAAAAAAAGAGAGGGAGAGAAAGATCGATAAAGACAGTGTCTTGGAACAAAATTCTTGATTCCCAGGATAACCTATCTGTTAAGCAAGTATGAAAGCAGTAGAAATATGCCTGAGGCTAGTAGGACAATGTAGCAGTATTATGTTCCTTTGAACTGTAATGTTTTACTTCCCATGGGTCACTTAGGGAGATTCAAGAGACTGCTTTAAAAGAGTATAGACTTAGTCAGTCCATTGAAAGAATATGGAAACTGTTTTTTTCTGAAATGCAGAACTATTTTTCCTCATCCTGCTTTGAATTAGATTTTCCTGTGTAATTGATTCACATAAATACTACAATAATAGCAGTAAAATATATCCAACTGTATCCCTCTATATTATGTTAGTAGATAACTTGCTTCTTGAAAGAGTGTCCTTTTGCTTTGGAAAAACATAGTTTAGACTCTGCAGCTGTATTATGCTCTGAGCAATGTATCTAAATGTTGTTATATTTGACTTTTAACACTGAACTATGTCTTTAAATTTTCCTGGTGTATTTTGAAAGACCTGAATAACGACTACTGCTGAACATTTTAATTTTCAGCTATATAATAAACACAAAGATATATTGTTTCTAAATCATTTAAGGGAGGTATAAGATGGGAAGCTGTGTAAAAGCCTACTATCATTGTCTAACTATGCTTGAACTTAATTATAAGCCCTTAGTTTTCATAATTAGAAAATAATGAAAAGCTATGGCAGTCAGCTCACTGTTAGCAATTCAGCTTCTTTGAGGCGTGTCAATGAATCAATGTGCACAAAAAGTTTCTGAACAAGGTCACATAATCTGTTACCCAGAAGCTGAGCACAGTCCCTGTGATTGTCAGGAAAAGGAAGCAGACCTATGCTTTAAGTAGCTTTTATTTCTATAATAAACTGAATTGGAAAATAAAACATCGAAAATCTGCAGTCATGAACCTGTGCACACTGACTGTTATGAACTGCATATTTCATCTTTGTTGTTTTATTGCTCGAACAGGTAAACTACATTTAAAATCAGTACAGAGGTAAATGTAGGACTAAAATGCTGTTTTGCTTTTTGTGCTTTGTACCTCCATCTTTTCTATTTAGTCTTCCTCAGAGTAAAACAAAAGCACTCAAAACACACTCCCTAGAAGTTTAAATTTAGTTTCTTCCCAAATATTTTTTCATCCATTCTTAGTTCTTAGAAATAAGCTAACAAACAGAAAATATTAATTATTATCCCACTCTCAAATTTCACTAAGACCTTTGCTGAACACAATGGTATGTCTATTACTCTTCTTTGGTTGTTTATTGCCAAAATAAGTTGCTGCTTGTAAAATTCAACAAATGTTGGCCAGAATTTCTTGGTCCATTAAAGCCACTTTTATCACAGATTTGGAAGCAGCATGAAACTGATAGAAGTTATTTTTCCCGGGCAGGACAACTCTGTAGAAATCTGGCAGCAGAGATTTTCTCTGTCTAGACCAGCTGTACTTTACAGACCACAATACAATACAGATGTTCCCGTATTTTTTAAAGCTAAAACTTTTTCTGTAAGACAGTCAGGCTAAATTACACTGTCCCTAATACACATCTGAAAAAAAAAAACCCAAAACCAAAAAAACAGGTCTGGGTTTAATTTCTTCTAATGAAGAATACTTGTTACGAACATTAGGCTGACTGTTTTAAAGAAATATTTTAATATTGTAAAAAAATTTTTTTTTTTCATTACTAATTCCAACAAAGATGTGTGTATGCCATTTCTTTTACATAATATCTTATATGTGAAAATGTTCTCTGTACTTTCTTTAGGTGAAGAAATACAGTAACTAAACGTAACAGCTTTAAAAATAGAAAAATATCTCCACTGTTATAGTTTGTCTCCAGTTGTCTCAAAATAGCCTTCTAAAAATCTCTTTTGCAACTGAACAGTGAACTGCAACTATGCTGTGTTTAGTGTAACTGATACCTAAAATGACTGAACAACAATCAAACCTCCTATGAAGAAGGTTGCTTTCACCATGAAAATCATAAGGCATGTTGTCATTACACTAATCTCTGTCATCATTCTGAACTACCCAGCTGGCTCATGATCATCTGTCGTGCATTAGGACCTGGGGGTCCTTTACTGCAAAACCTTCTTAATCTCTTCTCTAAAGTCAGTGTGTTCTCACAATTGAATATTTATGGTTTTTTCAGTTTATATTCTTATTTGATGATTATGTGTCACTGGTTTTCTTTGCAATACTTTGTAATGTATAATTTAAATGAATAATTCCTGTCATTAGGAGAAATACCATCCAGATTTAAAGACAAGTAAGGATATGCTTATATGTATGAATGAGTGAGAAATTTTCAAAAACATTTATCAAATGAAAGTAGTTTTTGTGTTCCCCTGTCTATGACCTTACTGCAATTTCCATAATTAGCTAAACATCTTGAAATATTGTCTGAATTTTTCTGAAAAAAATATTAACTCAGTGTCTGCTCTGAAGTATATTCACTATGACTATTTTCCGTAAGCCCACATTTTGTTCAAGAAATGAAAGAACACACAGTCACATATAGCATAGATCATATATATAGGGGGGAATATAACTGAACTAGAAAGAAACTTTAGTACAAATTCATTTTATTTATCTCTTTGTGCATCTATCTGTCTACCTATCACTAGTTTAGGAGGAAATTTTGTCTGACTCTCACCTCAGTATTAGATATCTACTACAAATTCCTTTGAAGTCTTAATTGCTCTGCTGATTATGAAATGATTTTTCAATCTATTATTTTCTTCTTTAAAGTAATAACATGAAGAATTGTATTTCATATCTGGAAAAAAAAAGCTTTGATTTTTTTTTGTCATGTTCAGTCTCTCTTAAGATTGCACTGTTATTACTATTAAAGTAAGAAATTACTATAAACAATAAAACCAAAATCAGTTTTGAAGACAGAAAGAGAAAAAAGAATTTTCAGAGATTTTCCTAATTTTTATTATGGACCTTTTGAAAAGAAGTTAATAACATCAGTGTATCATTTTGTAATTCCTCTTATTTAACTGCATGTTAACATATCATTAACAAATATACATTTCAAAAACTAGTGGGAGCATTTCTGACTCTTAAATTTGGTGGGGGGTACAATTTTTCTTTGCTGCAATTTAGAGAGAAGAATTTTACTTACTTGACATTAAAAGAAAATTATTTTTTTCAGAAGCAATCATTGAAAATGACAAATTGTTCTGCATTATGTATTATTGGACATTATTTCTTTTTCAAAATGGAACAGAAATGTGAATAAAAACATGATGGTTTGGGTTTTTTTTCTTTCCCTCTGGTTTATATCATATTAATTGAAAAAAATATTTGAATCTAGAGAAAGTGTGGTAATATAAAAAGAAAATAGATATTTTATTATTTGTCTAAGGGTATGTTATTGCCATGAAAACTAGAGTCTGTGTTTCCCCTTTTCCTCCATCATTTATATATATATAAACTCATATTTCTAGAAAGTAACTTTTTTTTTCCATATGGATTGAAATCACTCTGGATGTCATACGAGTAAATACTAAAAAAAAAGTATTAGAGTTTTTGTTTGTTTGTTTGTTTTGTTTTGTTTTGTTTTGTTTTTTAATGTCTGTAATGCAGAATGCAATAGTAAAGAAAAATGCTGTGACTGTTCCTACCAACATGACTAAGCCGAGGTGCAAAGGCACCCACCTAAAAGAGACAATGACTGAACAATGCACAGTAACTTGGGATGTGACACAACTGAGACAGCTGACCCCAACTAACCAAAGGGATATTCCATAACATATGACATCATGCTCAGCAATGAAAGCTGGGAGAAGAAGGAGGAAGGTGGGGGACACTACACATGTCACATAACTTGAGTTATGGTGTTTGTCTTCCCAAGTAACCACTACCCTGATGGACCTGGAGGTGTCTGAACATCTGCCTTCCAATAGGAAACTGAATTAATTCCTTATTTTGCTTTGCTTGCATGCACAGCTTTTGCTTTACCAATTGAACTGTCTTTATCTCAACCCACAAGTTTTCTCAGTTTCACTCTTCAGATTCTCTCTCCCATCTTGCTTGGTGGAATTAACAAGATATTCTGTGGGGCTAAGTACCCTATCAGGGTTAACCTACAACAAGTCTGTAGGTAGATTCATGTCTGCCCTCTGTAAGTGTTCACAAATATGTGAGAGTCACCATCTTTGTTGGATACACCATCAAAGATCACTACCCTACCTTATGGTGTTACCACTGCTGGTGAAGGTAAGGCTCAGGAGAAGTGAGTCAAAGCAATTTTCATTATGTTATGAGATAAAAGGAATCTAATACTTGATGATCAGATATATTCAGTTTGTGTGGCAGTTTTGGTAGTGGGGTGACTACATGGATGACTTCTGTGAGAAGTTTCTAGGACTTCCCCTGTGTCCAGTAAAGCAAATTCCAGCTGGCTCCAAGACTGACACATCACTGACCAAGGCCAAGCCAATCAACAATGATGGTATCATCCCTGTGATAATGTATTCAAGAAGAGGGGGTGTGGGGAGAAAAGAGCAACTGCAGCTAGAGAAAGGAGTGAGAATATGTGACAAACAACTTCTCAAACTCACGAGCCTGAGGGGGACAAAGTCCCCTAGGTGCTGGAGGAGACATTCCCCTGCAGCCTGTGCTTAAGACTGTGGTGAGTCAGGTTGTCCCCCTACAGCCCATGGACATCCATGGTGGTTAAGTTCAACCCACCATATCAGAATATTAATAGTTTTCATGAGTAACAGAACTAGCATAGCTAACAGAACATCACTAACTTAAGCTGTGATGTGCAGAAGAGAAATATTTGCCCCAGAGAATCTGTTCCCTTCACCTTTTTTTCTTCTTCGACCTCCTTCCTTTCCTCACCTCACCACTTTTTCCAGCATCAGTCTGACTCTTCCCTGCTGCTACCCCAGACTAGTCCTTATTGCTTGTGGTTTTGTACATCACTCTGTCTTTATTAGTATAAACTTCATCTCTGAATCTAATAAAAGGTCTGATAAAAACACTGAGAGTATTCTCACTACAATAACTGCAATATAAACATAGCTTATCTTTTGGATACCTGTATTGAAAAATATCTTCTTTTCCTTCAACAAAATAAGCTTAATCTAACAAGCCTGTAGGTGATCAAAATGTGGCAAGTCTTTCCTGTCAAAATATTTGATTTTTTTAAAATTTTCAACAATTGCTTTTTGGTGTCTTTGGATGGCACTTCTGGAAGTAGACAATCTGCTCTGCGGGTATTGCTTCAGGTACTGCAGAAGCTTTTTTTGTTGTTCTTTCCCTTTTAATTGAAATATGGAAGATAGCATTCTCCTTTCTGCTTTTGCTTCTTCCTTTTGAACCAGGGAACAGCATCTGTGAAACTTTAGGAGGTGACATTGAATTACCAAAGGTTAACTCAAGCTGAACAGTAAGATATCCAGAAAAGAGTTGCAACTAATGATGTTGCCAGTCTAAATTTGCACTTATTTTTTTGGCCCCTTCCATGGGCTGCTTACTTGTCTTCCAGTCCCTTGTGCTGGGACCTCAACTTGAGTGGGAAGAAGCAGGCAGAGAACTAATTCAGTAAAAAAAAAAAAAAAAAAAAAAAAAAAAAAGCAAGCAAGCTTCTCTTTTCTTAGCTTACTTAATGAATTCAATTACTAAATGAATGTTGGATTCAGTAAAAAGATACACATGGGATGGCAGGGCTGGGAATTGGAGTGGAAAGGGCAAGGTAGAGAAAAAGGATGTTTATCTTGTACCAATAAGCCCTTAGAGTGACTCAGGCATTTCATGTAAGTCTTCCTCTGTGTACACCCAAGGGAAACCTGGAACACAGCTTTGTGGAGCTATTTTTACACATCTACCATCTACCATAAATGTCCTATTCCAACCACCAAAATATTAATTTTGTACTTAATTTAAGATGCTACTTAAGTTACGTGTGAGCTTATATATGGACTATATACTAAATGTATAAAATGAAACATTTTTTCAATTGATTTTTTTCTGACTACTAAGTTGCAGATATTAGTGTATTGTATTTTCTGTAGTACAGCAATATTTTCCAATCAACACTGATAAGGCAGTGAATCAGAGATCAAATTTATCAGGTACAATTTGCACATCCTGTCAATGATTTCCATGTGTAATCAATTCCAACAAAAAATAGTACTGTCAGTTAAAACAAAAGAACATACAGGGCAGATATTTTCTGCTTTTAAAGTAATGACTTTGCATGATTGGAATTATTTGGGATATTGCTCTTGCCTTAAAATTCTTTTAAATCACTTTTTTGCTAAAATATATAATCATTACATGTTATTAGGTGGGTTATAAGTCCCTCAAAGGTAATGGAATTTTTTTTCCAATGATTCAAGAGTGAAACATAGAATTGGAAATTACTCAAACCACCATTTTCCTATAGTAATCTCTTTTTCATGAAAATATACTGTTTGAGTAAATCTCTTGTAACCATTCCCCTCCTTGAACCAGAATACTTCTGATGTTTTCTGTATCTATGAAAATTCCAGTTTACTCACTGAAAATGTCAAAAGAAAGCCACATATTCAGGTAGCTCCTCTTTCTTCAATCTTATTTAAATTTGATGTTCTAGGTTTCTTGGGTTTATTTTGTCCGTATCTTTTTCTCATGTTAGCTATTTTATCCATCCCTGTATAATTTAGGAATTCTTATAAAACAGATAAAAAGTTTAAATAAAGTAGGTAAGCAATCATACCTACATTAGTGGCTTTCCTTAACATGGGAGCAAAACAGATAAATACATTTTCTAGGTTTTTTTGTATGAAGTATTTTCTTATGGGATTTTGAATATAAATTGCCCATAAATCTTCATAAATCAATAAAAAATTAATGTTTGCAGATACTAGTGACATGAATAGACTTCAGAGATAAAGTGATAATATTTCAGCATGTAAATTCTTCCCTCTGAAATTTTTGCAAATTAAATAATCTCAAAATATATATCAGCATTAGATGACTATTTTTTCAGAGACTGAGACTTGATCATTCAGTACTTTTAGAACAACATCGGATTTCACTACATTACCTAAAAGAATCTAAGAAGTGTTAAATGTAGGATTTTGACCCCTTACTCCTCCTGGCATCCCATCTATTTCTTGAATAAGAAATAGAATTCAGCAGACAGAGAGGTAGGTAGAAAGATACAGATACCTGGTAAGTCCTCAAGTCGATTATTACACAGTCATCAGTGTAGGATATCTGTAGTACCTTTAATAATCATTATTATTACAAAGCTGGTACAAATATTCAGTCTTGCTAAGTTCATAAGTTAAACATTTTTCTGTCAGTGATAAACAGAATTGTGTCATCTAGCATTCAAGATTTGATAAAACAATATGGGGTCAGTACTGGGTTGAGTCTGCATATTCATCAATGACCTGGATGAAGGGACAGAGGGTTCCCTCAGCAAGTTTGCTGATAATATAAAACTGTGAGGAGTTGCTGACACACCAGAAGGTTGTGCTGCCATTCAGCAAGAGCCAGATGGGCTAGAGAAATGTGTGGACAGGAACCTAATGAAGGTCAAAAAGGGAGTCCTGCACCTGGGGAGGAACAACCCCATATACCAGTACAGGTTAGGGGTTAGCCTGCTGGAAAGCAGCTTCATAGAGAAGGACTGGGGAGTCCTGGTAGACAAATTAACCATGAGCCCAAAGTGTTGTCTTGTGGCCAAGAAGGCCAATGGTATCCTGGGGTGCATTAAGAAGAATGTGACCAGCAGGTCAAGGAAGGTTCTCTTCCCTCTCTACTCTGCCCAGATGAGCAGTACTCCAAGATGGTGCCACATCTGGAGTACTGCAGCTAGTTCTAGGCTCCCCAGTTCAAGAGAGACGGGGAAATACTGGAGAGAGTCAGTTGGAGGGCTACAGAAATGTTTAGGGGAGTGAAACATCTCTTTTGTGAGGAAAGGCTGAGACACTGGGCTCTGTTTTGCATGGGGAAGAGAAGACTGAGAGGGGATCTTAACAATGCTTATAAATACCTAATGAGTGGGTGTTAAGCGGATGGTCTCAGTTGCTTTTCAGTGGTGCCCAGTGATAGGACAAAGGGCAATGGTCACAAGCTGGAACACAGAAAGTTCCACCTAAACATAAGGAAAAACTTCACTTTGAGGATGGAACAGGCTGCCCAGAGAGCCTGTGGAGTCTCCTTCTCTGGAGATAATTCAATCCTCGCTTGGACTCAGTCTTGTGCAACCTGATCTAAGCAAACCTGCTTTAGTGGGGTATTGGACTAGATGATTTGCAGAGGTCCCTACCAAACCCTACTAATCTGTTATTCTGTGATATACCAATATCTTTTCACCTGTTATTAGCTTTAAATGCAGAATTCTCTATCTGCATTGGAGATACAGAGTTTATAAGAAATAGTTTGAAAAACAGATATTACAAAATTATCATTACAAAGATGCTTTGATCCTACTGGGTTGGTGGGGTTTTTTTGGGTGTTTTGGTTTTGTTTTTTGTTTTTGTTTTTGTTGTTGTTGTTTTGGGTTTTTTGTTTGTTTTGGGGGTTTTTTTTGTTTTGTTTTCATGAATCTTTCTATTTTAGGGAAGAGTTCTTTGTTAGATAGAAATCACTGGAGTGATGCCTCCTGGAACAGGTTATCTCCATTCTTGGAAGTTTTCAAACCTGGACCAGACCAAACACAGACTGACTTTACCTAAAGCTAGCAATAATTTCAAGTAAGAGGCTGGTCTCAAAAACATCCAGGCCTCTCTTCTGATTAATATTTCTATCCCTCCCTGACAGAACTGTACAATAAATGTATTCTTTCCTGGACATGGCTGTTTCATACTGACAGGGAAAATAGAAAGCAAAGTACTCTATGTATTATTTAATTGAAGTGATGACATCAGTTTCCAGCAGTGTTAGTTTGGAACTTTGAATAACTTCACTTTAACTGTGAAAATGCACTGTGAAGAACTGCTAAAACACCCCTTTTCATAGAGATTTTAAAATAAGTTTGTGTAACAATGATAGGAGAAAAGAGAACCATTGAGACTCTTTCCGTATCCAACCTAATCGTAGAGGATATTGTAAGGTTGGGCAAGAAGTTTTTTTAGAGAAAAGAATACTGACAGATCTGAACACATGCAGGTGTCAGAAAAGTAAGAGAGGAGATAGGGGTCTCCAGAAGATCTAGGACAGCAGTTGTCTCAGCATCTTGCTGCTATGAGATAGACATAGTATGTGTGCTCACATGCTATATAACCAAGCACCAAGGTCACCTATTGCAATGATGTTTTTATCATATATATGAAAGACTAGTAGCATTGACAATAACAAAGCAGCTTATTCACTGCTTGTGAGTATCAAGTTTTCATTGCAGTGTCAGGACTGTGATTTTGTGCTGCGTGAAAACAAATCCTCGTACCTTCAGCAACAGAACAGCATGCTATGTACCTCACATTCATTCATTTTTTTTCATAAGTGAAATAGATATGTTGTCCAGCAATTGTTCAAAAGCAAGAACTGTTCATCAGGTGTCTGAACTGTATCTGATCTGTTTATGTAGCAAGTGCATGCCCAGGTCTGTGCCAAGTAGCTGCAACTGACTCTTGCAAGCAGCTGTTAAAGAGATCGTTCAACAGAAGGTCCATGGGTCAGAGCTTTGATGGCAGCAAAAAAATGTAAACACTGCAGGAAGATTTCTTGCTCATTTAGTAGGTGACACTGTTGCCTCAGGCCATAATAAATCTCTATCTAGAACATATTGAATCCACTATGTTGATCAGATATTATTTCTTAAAGAAAAGCTAGGCGCAAATGTTATTTGCTATAAGATGGTACAAAATGAAGTATCTCATAATCACTTGTATTTCCTTGCTGAATCCATATGTCAGTATAAAGTGATCTAACACAGAAAGGATATAAGATAAAAGACTATTTAGACCAGCAGGAAGAGTGCAATGTTTAATGAAGACTTAGGATGCCTTGAGGAAGACAGTAAATTTTATGCATTGCTAGGATGGTTTTACTAATCTTAACCAATGAATATTTCATATTCTTTTTAAGCAAGCTAAAAATAACTTAGGATGAGGGTACAGTTTATTTGGACACACTTAGAACTTTCGTTACAATGCTAATAACACTGAAAATTATTTCAGTTCATGATACAAATTGATATTTTTATAAAAGTAATTATAGGAATGATTTGTAAAACCAAAGGTATATAGTATGGAGAGGTAATCAAAGCAAATGTTTGGGTTTTTTTTTACTTCTGTAGATATACAAGTAGAAACCCCAAACTCAGCAAATTTGTATTTCAGTTCTAACAATACTTTTTTTTTTTCCAACAATGAACATATGACAAGAGTCTATGCAAAGAATGCCTTGATAATTCCTTTCCTTTCCTTTCCTTTCCTTTCCTTTCCTTTCCTTTCCTTTCCTTTCCTTTCCTTTCCTTTCCTTTCCTT
>JANIJG010005529.1:0-13898 GCA_024611175.1 Megaceryle torquata
AAAAAAAAAAAAAAAAAAAAAAAAAAAAAAAAAAAAAAAAAAAATTCCCAAATATTTTTGTGTGTTTGTTTTGATTTTTATTTTCTTCTACAAAAAGAAGGAGGTAAAAATCTACAGAGATTGCAATGGGCTTTGTGTGTAAAATACTACGGAATTTTCTCTGCTTATACTTTTTAAACACAGAACTTTACTGATAAATCTTGTCATGTCTCTGTGAAAAGCAGACATAAAAATTATCAATGTAAAGCAGTTATAAAATAAGACCATATATAGTCTGATTTTTTTTTCACAGAAGTGTTCCCTAACAAAACTAAATTTAATAAAAATTGAAACATTTAAAATATGTTAATCTCAACAATATGGTTTATGAAACCAAATCATAATTAGGTTACCAAAATGAGAAAGGCTATACCTTACAAAATATGTCAGCAGAATAAAAGACTTCTTTTTTTACTTAATATTTTACTGCAATTTCATTTCAGTCAGAAGAGGGAAATAAAGAGGTGAATCAGGTCAGCTGGTGAAGAAGGTTTCTATGTCAGTCTCTGTGATTTTCTGGGAACTGCTGGCACGTGACTAAGTCACGAAAGCCACAGTTACCTTGTACTGTAGTCAAGGCTATGGCACAAGATGAATAATTGGAGTCCACTTACTTTTGACTTCAACAATACAGTGTTTATTCATTTCTTAGAGATAATGAACATGAGTATAGCTGAATTAGTCCTTTTTTTAACTTACCACTGTATCTGAAACAGCAGTGGCAGGGACATAAATGAGTGGAAGGACAACAGGATGAACTCAAATGCAAAAGTCAGAATTTATTTGTCCCTAACTATAGTTCTTTCCTACCTGAAAGCAGCAGAGTAAATCCTCTTACTTTCCACTCAGTGTTTTGTAGAAAGGTTTTATAACATCACCTTCTAAGCCTGTCCATCTTTGTTGTTGCTCTCTCTTCAGCCTTCCTAATATGAATTTATTAGGAAACAATTTACAGTATTATCATCAATAATTATTTCTGTACCATTGTAAATATGCACAAAGGTTTACAAGGCAAGTTCCTGCCCCAAGGGCCTGAGTTAGTCCTTATACTTATTACACTAATATACTTTAATGCAGATTTTAAATGAATTAAGAAATATCGTGAAACAAAGAGAAATGAATTATCAAGAAACCTCTACTTACAGATCCTAAATAAGAATACAGAACCTAAATATGAATAGAAGACCAGTTTATTCTCCAAAAATCCTTGTTTTTCAAGGAATCTTTAAAGCATTATTACCTTTAGTTCAGTTATAATTTACTGCTACCAAAATACATAGCACCTGGAGAAAAATGTACAGTGTAATACAACTAAAACAAAGAGTTTCTAACCATCCATAGAGAACTGGCAACTGAAAAAATAAAAGAAAAAGTGTTTCTTAAATTTACTGTTATGAATAAGCCCCTCTTTCCCCCTCCACAATTGCTGAGCTTCTTGTATACAAGCAGGACTCTGGGCCAGCAGATGAAAAACAGCAGGCTGACACATCCTTCATGCTAGCTCCTTGTTCTTTTCAATTTATTATTTTATTTAAAAACAAAGTCATGACAGTTGATGTGACTGGCTTAAAAACATGAGTCAAGAGCAATGCTAGTTGTTAAGACCTGCCAGTATCTGGCAAAGGCTAATACATGGCTCTGAGAGGAGTGGTCTGTATGGACTGTTTCTAAAGGTGCTATCTACCAATGGCAGCTTTGATAAATATTTTGTTGACTGTGAAAACATGGAAGACTACGAAGATGATCCACATCACAGAAAATTCCACAGGAGAGCTAGAGCAAATGCAATCATGCTGTGAACGTGCAGTTAACCCACCTAACTGATATGTACATGTGTGGAATTCATCTTGTGGAAGAATGATGAGGAGGAAGTCTTGGGATAGAATAGACAGAATGAAACAGGTTAAAGGAGTTAAGAAGGTGATGAGATGGGACAGACACAGACTAGAGAGATCAGAAAGGAGGCAAAAAATTAAGAGTTCTCACCATTTCACACGGAATCAAAGATTCCTCAAACATAACTGCTTCTTTGCTTTATGCTGCTTTGGCAACAGTGCCTCTCACTCATGTGCCACAGGGAGACAATTCACTACTGCCATCAGCTACACTGTTAACATAGTTAGCGGAGTCCTCTATGATGGATATACACATGACAAGCAGATTACAGATTGAGATCTCAATATCTTATTTGCTGAAATCTTCATTTGTGCCCCAAATCAGTGGGAGTCTGAATACAAACATGGTATTTAATGATACAGAGAATAAAAAGTCTTTGCATCTGGAATGGTGAGTGCAAATTTAGAGATTATTTTTTAACACTCTGTACCTCAATTTGTAATCTCTATAATGGGGATAATCCTATTCATCCATTTCATAAAGGTGAAAGCAATTCCATTAATGTTTGAAAAACTGAATAGCCCCCTGGGTAAATTAGTCATTCGCTCTTCACTGCAAAGTTTGAAAAGCACGTACTAAATAAATGTGTAATGTTTGAATAAGGAAAATAAGCTACTAAAATGCAAGCATCATGTATTCTGGGCTCTGAAAAAGGCCAGGATATATGTGGAAAAATAAATACTAAGATAATACTGTCACACATATAAAAGTTAGCACTACCTACCATAAAGGTAGGGAGAGACATCATTCAGGGTTTCACTTTGCCAGCTTGGTCATGGGCTGTTAACATAGCTTTCTGGGTGTATGCAGATGATACAGTTCAAAAATCTATACCTTACCTTGCTAATCACAATTCTACCAATTTTTCTTCTCTCTTCTCAGAAATAGCTTAGAAAAGAGCCTCATACCTTGTGTGACCAGAAAAGATCACCTGATGTGACAACCCCCTTTCTTCCATTTCTATTTAGTACAATTTCCTGTTTGGTCAGCATCCTTTAAACCTGTCCTCTGCAAGCATCCATAAAATGCTGTGGTATCTTAATCGCATTTAACCAGCTACTTGTTTGCCTTTGCCTCTTAACTTCTCCCTAGCATTTACTACACAGTTCTTCCTGAATCCCCTGCATATTTGTCATGTCAAGGTTTTTGGCATCCTTAAGCTTCTAGCCAACAGGAGCACTGCCTTACTGTTCCTCATACTCCATGGCTGTCAGCTCTAGCCAAATCCCTGCCACTTATCCAAAGGTTACTGGTATCCTAATCCCCCCAAAAAGAAAAAAAAACAACAACCAGGTGACATGAAAACCCTTAGTGTTTGGAAAGTTAAGTTTTGCTTAGATTTCTTTCTGAGATACAAGAAGCACATAAAATAAAGTAGGGACAAAATTAAATTAGTAAGAGGTTATTTCTGCTTATTGCCTCATCAAGCTTATGATATAAATGGCAGAACCCTTACCCCATCTGTCATGCCAACAGGCACCTGTAACAGCAACAGTCAGAGCACATAGGGTGGGAATGGTTGCCTGTAAAAAAATGCTGCTTTCTTCACAAGAACATGAGTTTTCCCCATTACTGCCTGGCAAGTAGAACCTATGATATCATAGATTCATAGAATCATTTAGATTGGAAAAGGCCTTTACAACAGTTAAACTAACACTCCAACTAAACACCACATCTACATGTCTTTTAAATACCTCCAGGGGTGGTGACTCCACCGCTTCCCTGGGCAGCCTGTTCAAGTGCTTGACAATCCTTTCTGTGAAGAAATTGTTCCCAATATTCAATCTAAACCTCTCCTGGTGCAACTCAGGAAATTGAACCTCATACAACTGGCCTTAGCCCACTGATCCAGCTTGTCCAGGTCCTTCTGTAGAGCCTCCCTACCCTCAAGCAGATCAACACTCCCACCCAACTTTGTGGTATCTGCAAACTTACTGAGGGTGCACTCGATCCCACGGTCAGCTGGGACATCCTCTGTTAGCCAGGACTGATGATAAATCATGGAAAGTGACTTGGCGAGCACTTCCACCAGTTCCCTCAGTACTCTTGGGTGGATATCCTCCAGCCTCATAATCTTACGTGTGTCTCAGTGATGTAGCAGCTCAATAACCATTTCTTCCTGGATTACAGGGGCTTCATTCTGCTCCTTGTCCCTGCCTTCCAGCTCAGAATAACTGGTCTTAACTATCAAAGGCTGAGGCAAAGAAGGCATTCAGTATTTTTGTTTGTTTGTTTTCTTTCTTTTTCTTTTTTTTTTTTTTTTTTAACAGCAGTAGCCAGATGAACTTCTAGTTGGGTTCTGATCCTTTTAATTTTCTCTCTGCATAACCTCATGACATTCTTGAAGTTTTCCTGAGTGCCCTGCCCCTTCTTCCAAAGGTCATAAACTCTTCTATTTTTTCCCCAAGTTCCAGTCAAAGCTCCCTGTTCAGCCATGTCAGCCTTCCTCCCTGCTGGCTCATCTTTTGGCATACAGTGCCAGCCTGCTCCTGCACCTTTAAGATTCCCTTCTTGAAGAAGGAAATCAATGCTAAATGGGATGGGAACTGACTCATTTGCTGGGTCAGAAAATAGCAATGATTTACAAGTTATGCATTTGTATGACTACCAAGTGTATTAGTAAAAAGACTTGCTTACTTCATCTCCTTACAGTCTACAGGGAGGACAGAGAGCAGCCACTGTGCTAGCAGTCTACAATGAGACTGGCTCTGTATCTATCAATGCCCAGAAGGGAACTGCAGTAGGAGTCGTTGGTGTCAAACATCTCCCCATTTACACCTTCGTACCCAGGAATGATGAGGTAGATCTAGTGACTATGGCAATGATGACTTAGTGGATATCAGGGAAATACTAAATTCAGCAACTAACGTTGAGATAAACACGAAAGGTCTCACTGAAAGTGACTGTGAATCCTCCTGCAGATTTCAGCAAGCTTTGGATCAGGCCCTGTTAGAACAATTCTGAAGCACTGATTCTGGTGACCAGTTTCAATGGTCCTGCCCTTGATTTTATCAGCTGTGTTTTTCTTTAGCTCATGGTCTCACTAGCAAAAGCCCAGGTCCCCATCTGAAACATTCTGCTTTCACAGAACCAGAGTAATTTAGTATGATAAGCAAAATAGAAGACTCAAGTTGTAATAGTCACACTTACTACCATGTAAGTCATTTATTTTAAAACCAAGCATAGAACTAAGTGCAGACAAGAATAACTTTCATATCAGGAGACAAATATCACTGGTATAATAATAATGTAAAATTAAAATATTAGAATCAGCTAAACTTAGAAGATAGATAGCAAAATGAATAATATATGCAAGTACAATCCAGAGTTCTGTTTTATGCATACAAGGGGAATAATTAACTGATCTGGAAACATGTAAATGAGGGCTTAAAAGCATTTTCAAAACAGCACATCTAATTTCAGTTACACACGCAGAAGTTGCTACATTATAATAATTAGATTTTTTTCACAAAAGATTTATTTATTTTGAATAGGAGTATTAAATATTGTACTAATTACTAGTTATTTTACTTTGTACCCAGGGAAAAGGAATGAATATTCATTAATTCCTCAAGCTACCAAACCCCAACAGACCAGACAGATTCCAGCATAACTACTGATAACTATGGAAAATGTTTGGTACAAAAAAAAAAAAAAAAAATCAGGCTTGTTGCACAAATTGTGGCTCTGTCTTTTTCACACATTAAATGCGCTATGAGAAGCAACCAACAGAACAACAAGTAAAAGCAGAATACATCAGTATTTTTCCTTTAACTTTTTAACTGTCTTTTTTGTATAATGCCCTCAAGAAAGCTTTTTATTAGTATTATTTTGGGAATATTGTATCCATTTTGCTGTGGTAGGAAAGGTAAAACTCAACATATTCTGGAAATAAACAATAATCAAAACAATCTGCCGCTTATTTGCCTGTTTATTAATTTTCTATAATGGAAGAAGCTCTGCTGGCTTCCTATCATCAACATAATAACTGCAGAAAGGACACTTGCCCATCAGATACAAACTGGCACATGATAAACACATACTTCTCAGAAGCATGTCAGGATGACTGCCTAGTTTGAAGTCAAAAACCTCATTCAGATTCCGTACTTTATTTGTTAAAGTTTTCAGTGATGAATGATCTGGGGATTCATAACTTTTGGAACGCCAAAGTGGAGATACTGTACACGTGCTTTATTTTTCAGAGACTGGACACACAGTGACTTCTGAAACTAAGCCATTTCAGGGCATTTCCAAATGGCTGTCCAGCTCATGCTCTGGAAGTTATTTTAAAAGTAATGGGTTACCAGCTTGGCAAATGGTCGAGTAAGACAAAGGAATCAACCAGTCACCAGAATCAGAACAACCCTCAGGCTAAATCATTGCAGAGCTTGCTGCCTGCTGTCAGTCAGTTTGGACTTGCTCCATATGTGCATGGATAACCCTCTTCAGGCTTCTCTAAAGACCAGCCATGCTCACCTGAAGATCTTCAGAATGGTCAAAGACAGAATGAAACAATCTGCCTGTAAGTTAATTTGATATTTATGCTGTAATTCCCGTTTGTGTTGTTTCATTCAAATCCAAAATAGTTGCAGACCAGCTAAATTTATTTCTCAAACCAGACCTACAATTTACTGGAATTAGGTTAACTCTCTTAACGATGCCACCAAAGAAGACCTCTGTTTTGTTACTGTAACAGAATCTAATCACTGACATAATGTTCAACTCTTTTTTTTTTTTTTAATTAAAATGTTACTGTTTATTAAAACATCATTAAAAAGAAAAAAAAAAAAACCCTCAAAATTCATGAACTGCCTCCATATATTTACTTCTAAGAGGCCAAAATTTAAAAAGAAAATAAAAATGCCTCAAGAGACTTCTTTCTTTAGCTGAAATTTAAGTATTTACACTTTGCACTTTGCAATCAGTCTACAATTTCACACTTAGATGCTCTCAAGGATGTTTAAAATCTCTTATTTGAATGCTTAAATTGATACAAATGGACTTAAAAAATCTCCTTCTGTTCCCTGTACACAAGATTTATATGTGATCAGATCTAGTGATTTAGGTGTAGGCTTTACACAGCTTTCCAGAGCGTTTAGTAATGTACCAAAAATAGTTTGAGCAGCACAAATTTCCTGTTGGTTCTCTCATTTTACAGTAACCCAAACTGTGTTATCTCTTAATGACACCTCACACTTCTCCCCCTTGTAAAATAGCTTTTCTTCTAGTGTCTGTTTGCACATGTCGTGGGGATGCGAGAGCACATTGCTTTCCCCGTACGTGCACAAAACATCATCTCTCCTGACTTTAAAAAACGAACACTGTACTATCTGTAGGGGAATTAATTCATGTCTTTTTATATATCCCACTGAAAACTACCATCTTAGAAGAACATATGTAGGTACTGAAGCTATAACTACATCAAGTCCCTTCAGAAACACCAGCCTTCTGGGAACTCACTATGCCTATTTTGAGTCCAGAACTGGCCTAACTCTTACCACAATGAAAAGAATGAGGTGGGAGGTTTTTTTTGCTTGTTTGTCTTGCCTGCACCAACATCCGTAAATGCAAACACATTAAATCCCAGACCTTAATCTCACATTTCACATGCAGTTACCAATATAGTTGAACCAACTATACTTCAGAGCAAAGCATGGAAGCATACAATGTAGTGTCTAAAAATGTATCAGGGGCTGATTGCAGTTGTCTAGTAAAAGTAAACTGATGCCAAGTTCTTTACATCTTGGCATTAGGTCCTCAAAGGCTAATGCTCTAATTCAGGGCATATGCCCTATTCTTAGACATTTAAATGAATGTTAAAGTTCTTTCCTGAACAAGAGGGTATGTGAAGAATTGTATCATGGAGTTAACCAACTACTTCAATTAGTCTTTTCTTTTTTGTTCTTTTTTTCTTCCTTGTTCTTTTATACTCTGGAGGTCAATTTATGGCATGCCATGGTTGGTAGGAAAAAATACTCTGACATAAACTGCATCATTACTATTTTAAAAACCTGCATGATATAGCTGCGTGGATAAATAACATAAAAGAAACCAATTAAAACAAAGTCACTGAACTATAAATAATATAAAAAAATTTTCATTCAGCAAGCTACTGAAATAAAGTAGTAATTAAGGTGTTTACCATCAGTCTCAAACAATGCAGTCAGGATTGGGTTAAGTGAACTATGTGCATGCACACAGGGGGATACATTGGTCAGAATTATCCTTTACTAATTTAAGATGGTACTATAAAACACGGACTGAAATATTTCAAAGAAAATGTTATTATATTAAATGTTACCTTTTTCTGCTACTCAATTAATTAAACTGTTAGGAGAAAGAGAGCGAGCCTAGATTCACACACTTGTAATGACTAGGAGAATATTTAAAATTCATTACAGTACATTAAGCTTCCACTGATTAGTTAGCATCACTGCAAAATAAATAAATAGCTAATTTGCTTTGATCAGCAGAAATTCTGATAAAATCAGCAAAACACCAATTAAAATGTGAAAAATGTCACCTACTGTCATTACTCTAATGGAACTAAGATATATAGAAGAAACTGATTCAATGTTTATTTTCATATCAGCTGTGTCTTCAAACTGTAAATCATTAAAGTGTTTTACTTGCATGTCTTTCTCACAACCCCAGAATTAATTCTGCGGATGGATTTACTATGGACTGCATTGTACTAGAATAGACTATCCTATCATAAACAGAATAATAAGGTCTTGCTGCACTTCTATGAACTTCTGTTGGGAGGGGCAGTGGGGAGTAGCAGTTCACTCAGAAATATGTGAGCAGAGATGAAACTTGACATGTGGGATTTTTGCCTGAAACTTTGTTCTTTGGAAGCCGGTGGAAGGGAATGAAATGATTAAGTAGAGGTGTTATATTTACAGTTATACACATTTCTTATTTATCAAGTTCCTCCGCTTTGAGGCCCTGAGCCTGCAAATAACCACGTAGTTGCCTGCAAATTGCCTAGAATGCTTTGAAGACCTAGAAGGCAAAAATCTCAGTAACTGGCCCACAGTTTTTAACAACCCTAACTTTATTCAGATAAGGAGACCTCATACAAATGAACAGTTCTTAGATGTAAATACAAGCTTCTGACAATGGCGATGCTTCTGATTTTACATGTGTAATCTTCAGCTGCAGTGATTGATAGGTATCCAATCTGAGTAAATCATTTTGGCTCCTGGCTTCTTCAGCTGAACACAGGCTAAGCCTTTTGAGCATGGCAATGCATCAGTTTGAACTACTGCATACTTCGTACTACCTTAGAAGTCTCAACAGCTCTCAGAAAAGAGAACGATACCACACATATTATGTACGTTGCCTATAGTGGAGCATGGGGAACACGAAAGAAGAAACTATGGTCTACTAGAGATAAAAGATGATTAGTGCCTGTTCTTTCTCTGGAAGGTCATTTTGGGCAGACAACCTTTGGGTGAGCCAGTTCCCACTCTGAAATGGTTCTTTATATACACATGCCAATTTCTTTGTGGTTTATTTGCCTTTTTAAACTCTGAAGTGGGAAATTTTCATGGTACCTGCAATAAAAACCGAGCAAAGAGTCTAATACTTGGTCCACTATCATCACTCAGCCCCTTCCTGACTACTGTCAGCAACAGCTAGCAATTGTTTAGAGATGAATCCTGGACTTGCAACCACAGGAAGACACGGTTCTGGAATAAAATACCAGCTAACAGGGAGTAAGAAAGCTCAGTCACAAACACATATGTCTCTTGGAGAGGAGTTTGTGTGAGACTTTAACTCCAAATGCCCTTGAAAAATAGAATTCTTGTATCTCAGAGACTTCAATGGAGGGAAACCAACAATCTGGCATACAAAAGAAAACAAAACAACACAACAACAAACTACCACAGATATAAAGTCAGCACAAAGGTAAGAACTGGTATAAAAGCTTAAGACACGGGAAGAGAGAAAAGTCAAAGTTTACATGCAAATGCAAAAGAAGGCAGAGTGCACAGCACCTTGAAGAAAAAAATACGAAAACTAACCTTGGAGTCAATGAAGGAATTCAACAGTAAAAACCTGTGAGTTATAGGGTCACTTACAGGGTATAGCTCTTGAAACAACCACTCAAGACAATTTGTCTTTTCCCAGCTCTCATTACTCTTCCCACGCTGACAAAATTTGCTCAGATGGCACAGCAGCAAAGAAAAAGCACCACACAGCTTCCTGAGGCATGAGCACCAAGACTTCAGCCCAAGGCTTGCTTTCTCTCACCACCTGCAACTATGGCAGGCAAATAAGTAAGCAAGGTAACTAAGCTGATGGCTAAACTCAGTACAGAGTTTTGTACATACTCAGTACATACTGCCCTGCCACAGACAGTATCAGATTGCCCCGAGCCCCTTAAGAACTTTATTAATTTTGCTCATGTGAAAAACCAATAAATGCCATAGCTGTTCTTTAACTGTCATTTTAATTTCTAGTGAAAGATTATAATCTAAGAATAGATAGCCTACATTCATGCTGTAAAAACCAGCTGCTGATCATAATCGATAGGAATCAACTAGATATTTATTTAATTTTTAATTTTTAAGCAGCAAGCGAAGTAAGGCTTACTTGCACAAATGCTTATTATCCAACACATTGTAACGTCTGAACTAATCGTTCATGATTGCACTAGTCAATTTGATCACAGAGAAGAGCACAAGATTGCCAGGAAAAAAAAAAAAGAAACATTAATATATACATCTATTTTTCTAGCTGTCAGTCTTCATGCCCAGTTTCAGTTCATCATAAGGCAGGGAAGGTGCAGTCATGACTACAGATCATGTACTCCAAAATGCACACCACATCACGGAGTCCTATTACCAGAACAGAGTGCAGCTTTGAGTCATATGCAGCTGCTTATTAGTAGGTTCTGGGTGGGAAAGATTACGTGTTTTCTGCTATGTGCTTTTTCTGTGTCCAGCATCTCTAAATGTCATGATAGAAACAGTCACCAGTCCCTGCCAGTATGAAATTTTGTAAATGTTAAAAACAAGGAAGGAACTCGGGGTTTAGCATCAACAATTAGAAGAAAAGAACATTCTGTGGAGAAGACAAAATGTCATGCCAGATCCACAAAGCAGGTAATGAAACTTTACAGAATATGAGGATCTGGCCTTACAGCTCTTACTGTATATATGATGTGGAAAGATGACATTAAAGCTAATGGTTCCAGGTGATGGAGAAATCCTCATGGCCTGTGGATCCACGATTCTCTGAGGTACTGCCATTTTAAGTTAATGGAAATATGCAAGATGCATCACAGACTCTCAGTCACCATAGTTCATATCCTTGGGTTTAAGTCAGCCCTTTAACACTATTGCTATGCAGAACTTGTAATTTATTAATTCTATGACGTTCATTGTTTATGCAACTTGCATCTTTCAAAACATTATTCTTTACTATTGCAGTGTTTTCTAATACGCAGGAAAAATGGGTGTTTGAAATGAAATGTTACTCTGAAGATCAGTAATTTGGATGGAAAGTTACAGATACACTGGTAATTGTAAATGGTCTGAGGTTTGAATGATTTTTCCACTACAGTTAAATATATAGAGAAGTACATTCAAATAATTAAAAAGTGCTGGAAATAAGCAGTATTTGGAATTAATGGAAGCCATATATTCACCCTGTTGCATTCATTATTTTTAAATTATAGTTCCCACAGATTAACAAATGCAGTGCAGTTAAAGTAAAGCAATTTTGTTGCTAAATATTGTCATTTAGATTAAAATATATGTGTCTGTTGAATCAAAAAGCCAAACACTACTACTGCTGCTGCCGCCTTAATTATTTGCAAAATCTAAAGTAAACTGCCAACAAGCAATGAGCAGCAACTGGGATACCACTAAAAAAGAAAGAATAAAAGCCTCAATAACCACATCTCCCTGGATAACTATTTTCTTACGTGGTATGGGTTGCCAGTCTTACCATATACATATCAAGAAAGTCATGCTATTTTAATCACATATTTCTAAGTAGTTTAATAAGGGACCTATACATTACAGATGCTTGTAATATATGGTTGAGAGTCCAAAAGGCTAAAGGGTTGCTCCTAACCATCTCTTATCCATTAGTTACAGGCTAGCAAGTCTTTTTGAAATGCACAACCTTTACCATATTGATAACATGGTAAATAATTTTAATCCTTTTTATAAGCAATTTTTAAGTGAATAGGACTATTTTGAGTTAAAAATTAAAGGAAGAGTGGAAATTCTTGTCCTGCCAAGAGTTTCATAGAGGCTGGCTCATGCAAAGATACGGATTTATAAATCTAAATATTGTTCCTCAAATCCTTATGGATTTCTGATCATTTCAAACTAGACCCTTTGTCTGAGGAAAAAATTATTTGAAGGAAACTACTGGGCAATTTCACATCCATACTCTAAGGATATCTGGCAAAATGTTGTACACTAGCAACCTTTACTCATCGATCAAAGAATAAGGCGTCTTCCACACCAGAGTGAAGAAATTCTCATTTTCAGATGTAGTATCTCCACCCATCAACATACAAACGAACACTCACTGCTGCATTTTTCATTACACTAAAAACCTCACCTGTTTCCTTTGAGGAACAGTTTCATACCAACAACTCAAGACATATGGCAATGTTTTACTGTGACCACTTTTCCATTTCAAAAACTTCAGTGCATTTTAAAGGCAAACAAATAAAAAGGATTTTAAATTTATTTCCATTCCTACTTGTATAGAATTTATATGAATGTCATCAGCCAGGCCTTACTACATTACTATAGCTCCATGTAGACTTTATCAACAGGTTTTTTTTCATTACATTCAAAGCACTATATTTTTTTAAATCACATTTAAACAAATCCATCAAGGCAATTACTTTTATGTATGTGGGTATATCTCTTAAATGACATTGTCAAATAAGTTACCATTAGTAGCATTTTCCAATACTCTTTCCATGCTGTCCTTTTTTGGCATAATCAGCAGCAGAAGGAACACAAAAACACTTGACAAAGAAACCTCTCCTTCACTGCTTTAATTCAGAAAGTGAACATGGAATTCCAGAAACTCCCTGAGAATGCCCATTCCAAGGACCTCACCCATGGCACAATATGAAATGACATCTAAAGTGTTCAGTTATAGGGAAATCTAGGTGCTTATCAGGCTCAAGATTTCTGGGCTGATTTGTAGCTGTAGCATGTTACATTAATTGCCATTCATCATTCTCCTCACAGCAACTCCAAAACCAATATGCTGTTAGTTAGCTAGAAAAGAAAATACAAAAACAAAACTTTGCTAAAATGAATTTAAAAGAGAGAGGGAGAAAGGGAAGAAAATGAGAAAAATCACCCATATATTTTACAAGTAAGAAGAATTTGTTAAAGCATTTATAAAGAAGTCACTTTGAGTAAGTTCTACGTGGAACACTGAAATCTTTAAAGGGTATATGACTAACAAGTGAAGGAAACAAGTTTTCTTTTTATGCTGCTTGGTTATCCTGTTTATTTCCTAATAGTTCTACATCCATAAAAGGCCAAAGGACTCTGACCTTGGCAAGCTAACTAAGCAAGAAAAGGCAATCATGTGTGCAAGGTTGTCACCTACACTACAAATTATGATAAAACATATCTCAGTATTGGAAAAAATAGCTGTATGTCTTCAGTGACATCCACTGTAGTACATTTAAGGATTTGAATAGGACAGCAATTTATTTTGCACTAAAATGTTTTATGGTTATCATAAAGCATTATGTCTTCAGAGACTGAAAGGTGATGTTTTTATGGACTGTTGCTTCTTGTTGCATTATCTTCACAGATCAAAAATTATACCTCTTCCCCCCCCCCCCCCCCCCCCCCTCCTCCTTCTTCTCTTTCTTTTTTTCTCTTTTCCCTTTTTTTCTTCTCCTTCTTTTTTCTTCTCTTCTTCCCTTCTTTTCTTTTCTTTTCTCTCTTCCTTTTTCTCTC
>JANIJG010005529.1:13908-86852 GCA_024611175.1 Megaceryle torquata
AAATTTTTTTTTTTAAGAATTGAAAGTTGTTTTTTTTTTGGTCTTTTGTTTTTTTTTTCATTATTTTCACAGATAAAAAATTTTTCCCCTTCCCCCCCCCCCCCCCTTTTTTTTTTTTTTCCTGAAGTGGCCCTCTAATAAAAGATGTCACCCAATAGTTTGGTCTTATAAAAAGGGAAACTGTGTTGAACAAAGTGTACTAGGAATGTATTTCTAAGACAGAAGAGTTTTACAATGAATGATTATGCAGCTAATTAGTGAAATAAATAATAATAATCGCCTGTCCCTCCTCATTAGACTCTTAGAAAGAAAATGGAGCCCCAAAGCAGACTTCTAGCATTTGATCTGAAAAATTGTACCTTGCTAATTTTATTATCTCTTTGCCAAAAAGTCAGTCCTCTTGCACAATGACAGGGTGGAAAAAAATGACAAGCAGACTGACTGATGTGCAAGATGTGCCATTTTTAGCTTAAGAATAGTTTTGAATTAGTAATCAAGTAACCTGATGTGGTTAGTGTGCTCCTGATTTATCCCTTCTGTGAAGGGCCTAAACTACCAGTGAGAATTAGGCGGAACAAATACACCATGTGTGCTTTTGACAAGTTAATCTGATGGATTTCAGGCTTATCTAAGTCAATGTAAATTGTAGATAGTGTATAAATTGATTATGATTGAATATTATTAATATGTCAAAGCCCCTTCCCCTTCATCACAGGTTTTTTTCAGCCTTCAACCAATATCACACTTCTATATGGCTGACATTGGTCCATGCTTCTGTCACCTTTGGATTGTTGTTGTCCTGTAAGCCACTTTTTTCCAAACCTTCCTTAAAAGTCTACATTTTACACAGAAACAGAGCGGCTGCCAAAGCCATCACATCTAAACACATTACTTGATGCTGAAGGAATTTCACTGGCTTCTAATGAGGCAGTGAATTAGCCTTAAGGGGTCTAGTTTCAGTTTGACGCGTGCATTAAATGGAGTTACGCATGTCACATAACTAATCAATTTATCTAGGCATTAATATAGCTCTCATCACTGTGGCTTCCAAGCACCTCAAAACAAGCCCACAGAGGCCTTCAGAGGATTGTCACAGAGAACAGGCCCACAAGAACCTTTTGTTCACTAATATGATATTACATTATTTCCTTCTCTTACCCACCAAGTACTAGCAACATCCTTGAGGCTCTTGGACGTTGGTGTCCAATGCCAGTAAGATAGAAAATCATGATACCCTAGACAGACCAAAAGAGATGAGACTAAAATACGGATAGGCTTTTAAGAACAAACATGGAAGTTTAGTTTAATTCTTTTAACACCACTCCTTGCTCCAGTCCCACGGTGCTCTATAAAAAATATCCTATGTGTGTCCAAATATACTTTCAAAAAGGAGTCTCCCAGTTTTCCATTGAACTGCACCTGAAGTCTCAAACTTCAAGCCTCAGCTATTTAAGCTATATGCTCTCCTACCCACCTCCACAGCCCCTCTAGCTAATCCTTTTCTGATACCTTCTCTTGTCTTCTCATCCAGCACACTGACAGCTCTAACTGCTCCAGTCATGTTCACCACCCTTGCAAGTCAAAGACAGAGCTTCTCTTTCCCTCTGCAAATACCACACCAGCTTGGATGAACCTGGAGATGTTTACTTTCCCACAACCTACCCTGAAATCCAATTCATTGCCTTATATTAATTCCAACATTCTCCTTTCAACAATTTTTTTTTTAAAAACCAAACAACTTTTATTAGTTAAAAAGTTACATTTGGGGTCTACACATGGGGATTTTTTACCTGTCTGACCAAAAAAACCCCTTTAGAGTAATTTGATTAAAACAGTGACAACAGCTGGGTGGTATCCTAACAGGGGCTCAACTCAGCTCAGCATGCACCTGCTTTTCAGTGGTAAATTTTCACCTGGTAATGCACTTTATAGAAAACTGCTCCTAGTCATTGCTGGTAGTTCAGCTGAAGAATGGACTTGCAGTGTATTTTAAAGAAATATACTAAAAGCCCATCATTTCTATATATAACTTCATTTCTACATTGCATATGTAAAATCAATGCCATGATTGTGGCTTTCTCTTCACAGAAAACAGTGCATTGATCATGGTGGCTTTGTAACTAATTTCACATCAGGAAAGCAGTACCAGAACAACTGCAGTTTCATTTTAGTTTTATCTACTGCCACACAATTTAGGGCAATGTCACAAATTAATACCGTGTTCTGAATGTTAATGCATTTACTTACCAAATGTAAACTGCAGGTCAGTTTAGGGAAGAAGCCTTATGCCATGAATAAGATAGCTAAGATGACGCCAGAGTTTTAAGAGTCTCCTGCAGCACTATAACACTGATGCAATTCCTGAATGACCCAACATTCTTTCCTTGAATTGCTTTATAGTTTTAGTCTTTCAGATATTAAGCTTTAATTTCCAATGTAAAAAGCACCAACCCCACCACAAAAACAGCAAACCCCAACGTAGTCTTCTAATTTTGCCATCCTTCGTGCCCTTTTAACTGAAAATAGCACCCAAAGCTGCAGATTTTCACATGTGCTACGTGAGGAAATTTACTGGTGGCTATGCTTCCCAGTAGTGTAAGAGTTCATCATTTTTCTCATCTTTGTATTGCACACAGCACAGGATTTCTGATGGTATTATAAAACATTCTTAGAGCAAATTCCATTGACAAACACACAGAACATCTAATTAACTTTCATTTCCCAATCAGAAAGGTGCGATTCATAGCACATAAACAACTGCTCCTCCCTAACTTCTCCCTTACACATTCACATTAACAAATGCTTTTTCAGGTTATAAACAGCAGCATATCTTTCTGAGGTTTTTGTTTAATCCCTGACTAATATATCCCACAGATGACATGTAAAGTGATGTGATGCTATGAATCGAGCAACAACTAAGGTGGAGATAAACAGCCCTTCAAAAAAAATCCAAGTCCTCTGGAAATTTTTCCTGAGGACTGTAGAATAAATGACAGAGAAAGGGTCTGATGTAACTCACCAACAGATCTTATTGCCTTGTCTTCAGGAGAGGTAGGCCACAGCCATCCAGGCACTACTAGGTGCCCAAATACAAGGCCCTTTCTCCAGCACTTCTGGGCTGACTGAAGCTGCTGCATGCCCTGAGTCAGGCTGCAGCTAGGAACGGGGCTCTGCCAGAAAATAGAGGATGCACCCAACACAGCCCAGCTGGGTCTGCTAGAGCTGATGAGTCTGGACTAACTTGTAGGATATCAAAGGAAAGTAACAACTGTTGCTGCAAAGCTTATTTGCCTTGATGTGTATGTTCAGAGATGTTTTCTTCTAGCAATATGTTCCAAACATACAGTTGCTAATGTGTCCACATGAAGAACATGTTATACATTTATTTTTATTCCACATACTTCAAACCGTATCTGCATAAAACATCCATATCCCTCATTCTCATACCCAGAGAACTGGATTTGAATTGAGCAAATAACATTCTATATATACCTAAAAGCTCAGATAAAAACACTGTAAGAAACTCTGAACTGTTCAGAAATGAATCTATGTTCTCATTCCCCAGATGCTGAACTTGGGCCCCTTTTTGATCCAAGCTTGTGAGATCAAACTAAACTATACATTCTTGTTTGTTATTTTAATAATCATATTACTTTCATCTCCCTCTTCCAAGATAATTTAGTGCCAGCAGGATTAACCATATCATCATACCACAGTAGCACAGAAAGCTAATATATGCTATTTCAATTTTTAGAAATGCTGATTCCTCCTCATATAGAGTACACAATATGGCCTACCACAGTTTATATCTGAAGTGAGATGCTTTTCCAGGTTATCTTGGGTCTGAAAGCTGTTCAGTTTTGCCATCCTTCCTTTCCTTGATGCCATGTCATCTTCCTTCAAAAAACGGATCCTTTGAAATATTCCTATCCTGACCAAGAGCGTATCTGGAGGGTCTTGGTGAATACATAAGTATTTAATATGTTTTTATGTTTAATGAAGTTCTACATCTCTCAAAGATCCCATCCCACAAAAGTTTTCTCCAAATGAATGCTTTCTTACTGATATATAAGGTTTAGGGATACTTAATTAAAAAACGAAACAAAACAAACAAAAAAAACCCCACACACCAAAAAACCCAAACTATCAACCATAAAAAAACCCCAAACCCTAAAACCCACACCCTATATTCCCCCAGATATATACACAAAACCCACAAAGGGAAAAAAAAAACCAACAACATAAAACAACCACAAAAACCCCAAATGACACATCAACAAAAGGGAAAAAACCCAACAACAACCAAAACCAAAACCCCACAAGAAACCCCAACTCCACAAAAACCTAGAATTTAAAAGATTCAAATGGCTGCATTATGTCCTATTATGGACATATTTCAAGATGAAATCCTCAATAAGTTCAAATGCTTGCAAAGAACCAAAATCAACAGTCAAGCTGTATGTGTGTGCCAAGCAGTTCATGTGCAGTAAGAATAGGGGGGGAAAAAAAGAGAAATTACTCTCTTCCTACTACCCTGCAATGTCCACCTGAGTCCTCATTAGCCTTGGTGGCAGTATTACTGCCTTGTCATGAAGGAAGAGAGAAAGCTCTTCACAAAGGAGATGCTGGAAGAAGCTGGAATTACAGAACATAGCAACAAAAATCTCAGAGCTTCTAAGTGGCCAGCTTGACCTGATCCACAGGACACATCCACATTTTAAACAGTTAAAAACCAGAGCTTGTAGCAGTCAGTGTGAGGTTCTTCCCAACAGCAAGAAGAGCTTAGTTATGAAGGCAAGCCAGCTCTGTTGCTGAAGTCTTCAGATCACATTCTAGTTACAAATGTAAATAACTGTTCCATGATCCTCAGCTATCTATTGGGCAGTGATGGGTCTCCATTTATCGCACTGTGAGACCCCACTAACTCTTTCTTTGTCACCATCCACGTATTGTTAGTATGCAATGTAACATGAGATTGTGTCCACACATCTCTACACAATGACAAAACTGTCTAAACAAAACCTTTTTGTAATGCTACTCTATTAGAGGGTGAGCCAAAGCTCATTAAAATCAGGGGAAGTCTTTCTTCTTCACTGCAACAGGGGATGGACTTTTCCTTTCTAAATAATGCATGGAAAACATACCACAACGCTACATGCATCACAAGAACAAAACACTTCACCAAGGCAATCACAACCCATCCAGAACTGGACAAGCCAGATACATTTTCAAGCATAGTTTTGAATGAAAGTCACACTGCACACAAGCATCTGTCTATGTTGTAATCACACCTCTAAAATGAAAAGTGAAATAAATCACAACATGCATCAGCCTGTGTAGTTTGGGAGAAGGACAGCTATTTTGTCTGTATCTTAAAGGTGGTGAAGCAAGCCTCTCCCTGAAATGTCAACCATTTCAAAAGATCTCATTAAAAGGTTTCTCTGTTTTCACTGATTATTACATAGCAACTACAAGAACACCTATAAATCTGATCGAATTAGGTTTTCAGGCCTTTATTCCAGATAATTTTTTCTCCCTATGTGGACTTTCTCAGGAAATGAGATTTAATGAGTCATAGTCCTTACTGATAATCACAGGAGAGCTCATTAGCTGTCAGATTTGTACCCACAAGCCTTCAATATGCTTGTGACTTACTAGAGCTAAATATGACACTACAGAGAAAGCAGACATACTCAGATGAAGCAATACAGTGGACTTAAAATATTACAGAGAAAAATATTTCTCCTTACTTTATTTTGAGAATTTAAAGGGAAGAAATCAACATGTCTTCTCTCCTTCCTTAAGCTTCTTTCTCTATTGTGATGGCATTGCTGGCAGCAAGACACATAGTATTAAAGAAAATTAAGAATGACATTTGAAGACTTCTTGCAGATATAGCAGCAGAGAACTAAGCTAAACAGTCCATAATAGAAGGTTCTGGGTACTGAAACGCTTTTCTGTTCTGATGTACAAAATTGTTGTTTACCACAAGGCTGCAAAATCTTCAGGGTATCAATGACAGATTAATGCGTGAGGCAGTGCAGGAGAACCTACTTTTTGTCCTGCCCCTCCCATATTTACAGCTCTCTATCTCCATTTCAAATATTTCTAACTTGGTTCTTACCTCTCAGCCCATCACCTGCACAGCCTACTGCTTCCTGGTTCTGCCTGAAGGGCATCGCTCTGAGCCAGTCTGGGCAAATGATCTCCCTAAGTCCCAGGGCTGTAGCACTGGGAAAGATGCCTCTGTTCTCCACACAACGCCCTGTGGAACAGCGGTTCCTCTGATGGATTGGGATATGAACAGCCTTAGTCTTTTTCCACCTCTACTTCACATCTCCCAAAAGGAAAGGAAAACTGAAACTGGGATTCTTATTTCCCATGTCGTTCTTCAGCTTGATGCAATGCTCTTTCTTACTAAGGGCATGTTGCAAGGTGCTGGCCTAAGCCTAGTCTTTACAACTAGTCACTTTCTTAGTTAGTGTTTGCTTTTATTTCTCTCTGCAGCTTTCCCTTGCTTTTGTTTTTTAGCTGAAAGGGAAAACTACTTCCTGGAAAACAGAGAATGTCCTTGAACTCTGCCACAATTTGCTTTCACAAAATACCCCCTTTCCAACCACGTCTTAAGGACAGTCCAATAAGCAGGCACCAAAACCAGGAAGGTATTTTACCAGACTGTACTATGCTAAGTACTCACCTTTTCTAGCAGACCATCCGTACCAGATAAAAAAAAAATTAAAAAAATTAATTACTTTCTCAAGCAATCCACTGTAGTGCCAGTCCTCAAGGTGACAAGCACTCTTCTCAGCTTAATAGGCAAGAATATTTGGTTTTAACCCTATGCCCTCACCCATCCTTAACATGGCTGCTCCTCTTCTTCAATCTGTCATCTCTCACTCACTGTGCTCCTTACATTTTACATAGATAACAGCAGTAGTGGTGAAGGATCTGAACAGGCTGGTGGGAGGAGGAAGTTGGGTTGGGGTGACATACAAGAGTCATCAGAGCAAAGAGAGTTTTACTTTTCCTGTTTCCAGGGATCAGCAGAACTGCCACGAGTACCTCTCCTTAGAATTTTGCCAATATCTGCATACTATTACGTTAACAAAGTTGAGATTTTTTTCCATGATTTGTATAAAGATGTGTTTTTTAAAACATCTTGGTACGAGTGCTGAGGGAAAGAAATGATTGTGTGACTACAGCTCCCTAGCATTTTTATTTTAGCATCATCCATGGCACCCCAGATGAAGCCAAGTTATATTCCATCAGACAGTATGCAGAACCGTAACCGTAATGACCCATGACATTTTTTGCTACTTATTTCCCAAGCTATTTTAATGCCCTATTATTGTCTATAAAGAGGGTTGGTAAAAAGCAGAAACTTTCAGTGAATAACTGCTTAAAGAAATATCAGTGGTCAGTGAGAAAAAGACAGAAAAATGTGATGAAATATTTGACCCCACTCTTTTTTTCATTCAGAAGTATCTGAATTATCCTTTAAATTCCACACTTACAGAGTTCAGCACACATTCACTTTGTACTCACAGGAACACATCATCTTAATTTTCTGAATGGGAAATAGGTGAATGAAAAAGAAAAGTCAAATATGAAGCACCAGCTACCGGGTCAGAAATTAGACCTCATCTATGTTAGGCTTTTGCATGACTTCCATTCCAGTAATTGCTGAGCACTTCCATTATAATAATATTTGTTAACTGTCTTCACAACCTTCCCATAAAGTATGAAATACATTTATTTTCTTTCTTGAAAGTGAAGACACAAGGCAGAGAAATCTTCCCATGTTCACGAACTAGGTTTGGAAAGGAGAGGAAAAGAGAACCCAAGACTTTTGTGTCCCATGCTAGAATACTTCATCATGAATGTCTTCAAAGCAATGGGGTCATCTGAGTGTAAATGCTACCAGCCAATTCTCCAACTAGGAATATGAGTAAAAGCAAAGAGTTGAAATAATCCAGATCTGGCTTATGCCTTAGAATTTATGGCATTCTGCACTAAATATAATTTCTGTCCTCCTTGAATAAACCTTTTATAAGTTTAAATGATAATGAGATATACACCCATCTTTGGCTTTTCAAAGGAAACAGCCTTGGTCACAATGTAGATTGATAGTCAAAGCAACTGAGACCAGGAACGACAGATTCTGTCACTGCCTCAGCTCATAGCTCTGAGCAAGCCAATTCACCTGTTTCATACTTTCCCTTAATATAAATGCATGGGGATAAGCAACTTGTAATTGAGATCATCCAGTGCAAACTTACAGAAAACCAAGCTGTACCAGCTCTGCATTTTTGAAGGGGTAATTTAGCTATTTATTACCAGTTCATGGATAAGTAGTGGTTTTGTACATCTGTTCTTTCCTGTACCTGGGATCTCTCACCTCCATGTTGAGATGGTCTTTCTTTCCCGTGGGGCCAGTGGGGGCCACTGAAGCAGCAAGTTCCCTAGCACAGTGCTTTGACATGGCCAGGGAGCCAAGTGTCAGATCTATATAGCAACAGGTTGCTTTGACATCAACTCTTCAGGAAGATCCTGGACTACTTGTCTAATCAGACCAGTTGCACATTTATGTATTTCTTATCTCTCATTTTTACAGCAACAGAAACAAGCAGCTTTTTGTGCTATTATATAAGCTCTTCTCCCCAGAAAGTTAATGGTTTTAAAATTTGAGACATTGCATGTATGACTGCAGCTCAGGATGACTTCAGGGTTCCAGTGTCAATCGTTAATCACTTAAGCTGCACTTTCTGGGTTTATGGTTTTGACAAAATCCCTTCATTTGAATTATGGCCTTGTATCCAACACTAGGGTATGCATTATTCTACATATAATTTTTAAATACAAAGAGAAACAGCATGGAAAAATTAGAATCTATGACTTAAAAGTCTAGTCCTCTTATGGCATAGGCAAATAGAATGCTCTTGACTTTAACCTATGGGTTCCACTTCATATGTGGTGTATTTTTCATACATCATGGGTTTTTATAAATTTGCTGAATAAAGCACCCAAGGTACGTCGCCAGCAAAATATAAGGAAAACAAATATGTCAGGGTAATGATGCCAGGACAATTCCTTATTGAAAAAAGCAGTTTATTAATACCTTATTGCTACAAGCTAGATCTTATTATCATCTTGGGTCATTTAGAATCTTATTAGGTATTCTGATGGTGGATGAATAATCCTGTGATAAATTCTTTGCCATGTCCTTCACAGTTGTCATAGCAGGATCATAAACAGCATTTATAACAATCTAGCCTGGAGGAAAAGGCTTACAATGGTCTGTTTAACATGCAGGAAATATTCAGATCGGCCGTGTCTGGGTAGATTTGAGACCCACAGGAGAGATACCAAAGTTAAATGTAGCATGGGTTTCTCTGAAGATTAGCTTTAAAAAAGGCTTTGGGTCACGGACATGGGGACTAATGCCAATGATATGGCCCCAAGCAGCATTCTTTCAAGAAAGCCAACTTGAATAAAAATGGTAGCTGCAAGTTACTATCTCACTGCAAAATGATGTAAGGTTACTTGAGCCACTACTTAAGAAGCATGGTTGAAATTTTTTGCAATTGAATTTGCAATCTATTTCAGTGATTATTATATGAAAAAAAAATAGTGCATGCACTCCCATACTGAAAAATATGCAGATTTTTGCAAAGCTATAGGAAAACTTGCCTACGTTGTACAACTTCTTGAACACTTGCAAGCTCAGAATCAGGTTCCTTAAAACTATTACAGAAGTAATGAGTAAATTATAGAAAAAAAAATATTGTTCAGTAGGTATTTAATAATAAAAATCACATATAAATATAGACATAAACATGTCCCTATCACTGAACATGATGTTGTACCTGTTGTCATTCAGTGTCACATTGTAAGGCACAATACCAGTTTCTCAAGCCTAAGTGCAGCAAGCACATCTCAACCACCAGAACTTTTCAGAACAGAAGTTATTTTTAAACTCTAACAGTGATGTGAATTAAAGCTCAGCCAAAATGTATTGTGCAGGAGCTGTCAAATTTTCAGGAGAGTGAAGTAGACAAGGGTGGCTTACTGGAAATGACTGTGGTGATAGATTTGAGTACAGCCTTGTATATACACAAACACTTCCTCCACAGTAGGTGATGTTGCCCCCTTGGCATAAGAAACTGAGACTATGGAAAGTTAACAGCAAAATTTGTTTGTCTTAGAAAAAGATGAATTGCCTCTTTTGAATTTTAAATACACTAAATGAATGTGTAGCTCTAGTCCCTAAACCAGAGCTTGACTGTTGGAAGGCTAACATAAAAGCCCACAGCTGAGAAATACAGGAATTGCATTCCAGGACATTCACTGCTGCAGTCATTTGGACATCTCTCATTAGAAAAATACCATCGTATCCTAGGACTTGCTTGCAGCTGCAACTACAGCCTATGAGAACCAAATGTGGAGACATCTATGTGTGCACCCAATTTTACTACCAACATACAGCTACAATAGCCCCAAGAATAGTATAAATGGCAGTTGTTAAATGTGTGTAGATTACACACACCTCATGAGCAAAGCACTGTCAGTTTGTCAGAATTTGTTCCCAAATTTAAAAACAAATTGTCAGTAATTCCAAAGTTAAAAATATATCTCAAAAAGACCCAAACTCTAATCTAATCAGGTGAACCCTGAGAGGGGGAAAGGGCTAAGTTCACCAAACAAATTGTAACAGAGCAAATAGTTCTCAAACATCTACATTATCCCGCTTTCCTCTAAGTTTTTGTTAGTTGCTTGCAGATGCCTTGAGATGTGTAGCTGTACCTCCACGGACATTTTTTAGCACTTCGAGGATGTACCAACAGAAATAAATAAAATAATAGCAATGTAATGAGACAAGAACGAAAAAGAGCTTTGAATTAAGCAGATAAATGAACAGATAAAAGCCAGCAGGAAACATATGATACAAAAGCTACAGGGTTTCAGGTGCCATGTAAGTTTAGCTACAGTTGAAGCACACTTCTTTTCCCCTTGGAAGTAACATTAGTTTTTCTAGTACATTCTTAGCACATACCTAATTGGGTTGAAGGAAAGTTCACTTTCAGCACTCAGGCTGACAAAGTAACATAATGTATATTATTACAATCACACTGCCATCGTGGTGGTATCTCAGATTTTCACATGTCTAAACCGATAGTAGGTAGGATATGGGATTATACAGCTAGCTAAGCAGAAGTGTCATGGCATTATTATTATTGTTATTATTACTATTCTTACTAATAAAATTCAGTCTTTGCTCTTTCCTAAAAAGTCAAGCTTTCTATAGAGGAATAAATATTATATTCTATCTTTTTCAATGTGCAATTGACAGTAGACTAAGATTGCCTCTTAAACTAAGATTGCCTCTCTGCCTTCTGAGAATGTCTATGCAGCTGTTTCAGACTGAAGCATAATCTCAGCAGTCACTTTTCTTCCCCCTCACCTGCTCATGTACAATCTCTTTTCCTGATGAACTCAGTGGGGCTCCTGCCTCTGATCTGGCCTCATCTGAATCACAGCAACCAATTTCCTATCAGTTTTATTGCTAGTATGAGAGCACATGTGTCCCAGCAAGACCACCTCTTGTTGCTTTTGTAACATTCCTACAATGCTATGCAATATATGATTCCTATACAATAAAATAGCCCAGTTTCTACAGGTATTTTCCAAACTAACATCACTTTACAAACTTTATAGATGGTTCTCATATCCACGTAATCTAGTTCCACCTGCTGCTTTTAACACTAAAACCATGTGAACTTCTTTTTGTAAAATGCACGTTGTGTAAAAATTCTCGATATATGGTACCATGCAGCATTTTCATTCAGCATTTTCATTCAGCTCGCAAGGCCCACCACCACCAGAAGTGTTCAGAGAGCTTTCACAAACAGTTTTCTACAAATCTGTCTGGGGAGGTTAATTTCTGTTCAGCTGGTCTCCCACAGTTTTTTGAAGACACGCTAATGGTAAAAGGTGCAGATGTAACCCATTGGCAAAGGCAAGATACAAGGCAGTACGAGCCCATTCTCATGGAACAGAGCTTGCTTTAGTTCACTGCCAGATTCACAACTCTCTAAACTGAGTTAGAACAGCCTGGTCTCAGGCAGGGTTATAACTCTGATACAAGTTCCTTCCCTCTAGCCTGCTGATTCACTTCAAACCCAGCTCTCCAGCAAACTGCTATGAGGCTCAGCAGGAACCACAAGAACAAAGTGTTTTTATAATCAGGCACCACCAACTCCCAGGTCCATGGGATGCCATATTAGAAATTTTATGACTTAGCAAAGTTATTTCTCAACTGGTACCCATGACAAAGCCTTTCTTCTCTGCAGTGTTGCTGTTAAACTAACATTCACCGCAACACAAAGGATCCTCTTCTTTTGTATACGGAAGTAACATGCATTCCTGATTACAAGAAAGGAATCAAAATATGTTTGCCAACTGTGCTCGCTAAACTATAAGCCCATGATCTAAGGGTTTCATTTCCTTCTCAGATGCTAATGAGGAGGATGGTTGGTCAGTGACTCAGGAAGAGAAGACGATTCAGGCCAGCCCACATTGTGATGCAACCCAAAGGGGACCGGGCTCCCTACTGCTTCTGCAGATCAGGTTTTACCTGTGGTTTGTGGAGCAAAGCTCAGTCAGCTGTGCCTGCCTTGCTACAGTTACAGCTTCAGGTGCATCGAATAGACTCAGCATTTCTAAGAGCATGAACCCAACATTGGTTCCTGAGCAACAACAAATCTGATTATACCTTCAGTGGACAGAAACCTTAGAATTATCACTTGGATGTGAAAAACCTGCAGTGCACTGACAGGGAAAGTGATGACTGGGAAAAATATGCTGAGCTGTTCAGTAACACAAGCACCAAGTAGCAAGCAGCAAGAATACATGCAATACATAGTTTTACAGCTATACCTCACTGCCAAGTTGCCACTGCACTTCTGTTTGACTTTGCTATTGATCCAGTATGTACACTTGAGCACAGTCTATAACAGTGCAGAATATTCTACATAGACAGGCAATTCATGTGACAGATAAACAAGTGTGCAAGACTGGTTTCCAAGCTCATAAACAGTGCCCCAAGTTAAGGACACAGAAAGAAAGCTTCCTACCATAGTACAGCCCACGGATTATTATCCACTACTAACTTTCCAGATGGGCAGCAATGAACTCTAGAGAAAACTGAGGGCTGTCAAGAAGGACTTCAGGGCCTTGGGTCATCCAGTCAAGGGAGAAGAAGCACAGGTATCAGCACACTCCTCTATCCCCCTTTTTGCAGGAGCCAACCCAGAAAGACTGAGGAGGACTCAACAGATAAACTCTTGGCTTTGTGACTGGTGCACCAGCAGGACTTTGGGTTTTTTGACCATGGGTCAACCTACATGAGGCCTCACCTGCTGGAGGCTGATAGGGTACATCTCTCTCAAAGGGAGAGAAGGATTTTAGCACAGGAGATGTCTGGGCTCATTGGCAGAGCTTTAAACTAGACTCAGAGGGGAAAGAGGAAAAAAACGGGCTCAATGGAGACAAGCTTGGGACATTTGTGGGACAGTGTACCAGCTCCATTGCTATCTCAGTGGTTGTAGGGGACAGTGGACTATGTGGTACCCACAATGGTAACAGATGCTCCTCTACTAAGACTCTGAGGTGTCTATACCAATTGAAGAGGCATGGGAAATAAACAAGATGAACTAGAAATCGGTGTGTGCTTGCAGGGCTCTGATCTCTTCGCGATTGCAGAGACATGGTGGGATAGCTCGCACAACTGGAATGTGGTGATGAACGACTATGCACTTTTTAGGAAGGGTAGATTGACAAGACGAGGTGGTAGAGCTGCTCTCTATGTGAGTAAGCAACTCAAATGCATTAAGTTTAACCCAGGGAGAGATGATAAAAGAGTTGAAAGCTTATGGGTAAGAGTTAAGGGACATGCAAACATGGGTGATACTGCTGTGGGCATCTGCTACAGACTGCCAAACCAGGAAGAAGGTGTCAGTGAGGCCTTCTACAGGCAGCTGGAAGAAGCCTCGAGATTACATGCCCTGGAGCTCATGAGTGACCTCAATCACCCTGATATTAGTTGGAAAGATCACACAGCCAGACATAACCAGTCCAAAAAGTTCCTGCAGTACACTGATGAGAACTTTCTGCTAAGGTGGGTAAAGAACCAATGAGGAAAGGTGTAGAGACCTTGTATTAACAAAGAAGGCCTGGATGCAGATGTTATAGCTGAGGGTAGTCTTGGCCATAGCGACTATGACATGTTAAAGTTTAATATCATTAGGGAAAGAAGCAGGGTACTAAGGAAAACTTCTAACTTAGAAGAGAGGGGTAACTTTGTTTAAAAAAAAAAAAAAAAAAGAGGGCTTTTTTGTATTAAAAAAAAAAAAGAGGACTAACTTTGTCCTCTTCAAAAATCTACTTAGAAATATCCTGTGGGCCAGGGCTCTAGAAGGTAGAGGGGCCCAAGAGAGCTGGTCAATATTCAAATACTACCTCCTCCAAGATCAAGATAAATGTATTCCCTTGAAAAAAAAAATCAAGTAGAGGAGGCAGGAGACCTGCATGGATAAACAGGGAGCTCCTGAAAAAAACTCAAATGGAATAGTGAGGTTTACAATATGTGGGAAAAGGCTTTGTTTAATTGGGAGGATCACGGAAACACTGCCAGGGTAGAGACTGTAGAGACTCAACAAGAAAGGCCAAGGCTCTCTTGGAAATTAGTCTTGCCATGGAGGGGAAAGAAAACAAGAAGAGCTTTTTCAAATACATCAATGAGAAAAGTAAAAGTAGGGAAAAAGTGGGTACGCTGCTAAACCAGGTGGGAGATCTGTAAACAGAGGATGCAGAGATGGCAGAGCTGCTGAATGCCTTCTTTGCCTCAGTTTTTACTCCCAAACCCAGCCCTCAGGAGCCCCAGTCATTGGAAGTAACAGAGCAGAACTGGAGAGGGTTAGAGATCACTTGGATAAACTGAAAATTCACAAATCCATGGGCCCCATGGGTACATCCACGTGTGCTGAAAGAGCTGCCTGATGCTGTTGCTGAGCTGCTCTGCATTATTTATGAAAAATCATGGAGAACAGAAGAGGTGCTTGAGGAGTGGAGGAAAGCCAATGTCATTCCAGTCTTCAAAAAGGACAAGAGGGAAGACCCAGGCAGCTACAGATTGGTCAGCCTCACCTCTATCCCTGGAAAGGTGATGGAGCAGCTCATTCTGGAGGCCATCTCTAACCACATGGAAGAAAAAGAAGGTTATCAGTAGCCAGCATGGATTTACCAAAGGGAAATCATGCTTGACTAATCTAATATCCTTCTATGAAGCCATGACCAAATGGGTAGTTGAAGGGAGAGCAGCAGATGTCATTTCCTTGACTTCAGTAGGGCTTTTGATACTGTCCCCCATAACATCCTCACAGAAAAACTCAAGAAATGTAGCATAGAAAATTGGTCTGTGAGGTGGATTGTAAACTGTCTCAACAACAGAGTTCAGAGGGTTGTAATCAGTGGCAGAGTCACACTGGAGGCCTGTGGCCAGTGGTCTTCCAGAAGGATCAATACTGGGTCCAGTTTTGTTCAATATCTTCATCAACGACCTGGACAAGGGGATAAAGCGTACCCTCAGCAAGTTTGCTGATGTTACAAAACTGGGAGGTGTGGCTGACACACCAGAAGGCTGTGTTGCTATCCAATGTGATCTGGACAGGCTGGAGAGCTGGGAGAGGCTGAACCTCATGAGATTCAATAAGACCAAGTGTAGAGTCCTGCATCTGGGGAGGAATAACACCAGGCACCAGTACGGCTTAGGGGTCGCCTTGCTGGAAAGCAACGCCATGGAGAGACTCCAACGCCTTGGAGTCCTAATAGACAGCATTATTCATGTGACAGCAATGTGCCCTTGCAGCCAGAAAGGCCAACGGCATCCTGGGGTGCATTAAGAAAAATGTTTCCAGCAGGTTGAGGGAAGTTCTCTCCCCCCTCTATTCTGCCATAGCAAGACCACACCTGGAATATTGTATCCAGTTTTGGGCTCCCCAGTTCAAGAGAGGCAGGGATCTACTTAAAAGAGTCCAACAGAGAGATATGAAGATGATAAAGGGACTTGAGCGTCTCCCCTATGAAGAAAGACTGAGGGAACTGGGGCTGTTTAGTCTTGAGAAAAGAGTGAGAGGAGACCTCATTAATGTCTATAAATATCTGAAGGGTGGATGTCAAATGGAAGGAGCCAATCTCATTTCTTTAGTGACCAGCAATAGGACAAGGAACAATGGGTATAAACATGAGCATAGAAGTTTCCATCTCAACATGAGGATGAACTTCTTTACTGTGAGGGTGATGGAGCACTGGAACAGGCTGCCCAGAGAGGTTGTAGAGTCACCTTCTATAGAGACTTTCAAAACCCGTCTAGATGCGTTCCTGTGCGACATGCCCTAGGTGGTCCTGCTTTGGCAGGGGGGTTAGACTCTATGATCTCTAGAGGTCTCTTCCGACCCCTAACATTCTATGATTCTATGATCACTTAGAACAGAATACAGAAATATGGTAAAGACTAGGGAAAGAAGAACAGATACACAGTAATTCCAAAGAGAAGAGATTTGCAAAATTTCCCTTTTTCTTCCCATATACCTTGCATTTGATTTTGTATCGTCTTCTCGAATCTCAGTGACTAACCCCTAACCCCTTTCTGTGATTCTGTGAAACTCTCTCTCCCCACTCGCTCCCCTGCAAATGGAAGTGTTAGTTAACAAGTTCCCTAGGATCTGATTTGTCACTCTCAGTGGAACATCTCTGTTTTAAATCATGCACTGAGATTCACTTACAAAATCAGTTCTATTGAGAAAGTTCAATGTACACTATAAATTGAAATGTTTATATACATAGTTCCCATTATAACCAGCAAATAACACTCGTGCTCTTTTGCACCTTACTGGGTATCTGTGAATACCCAAACCAGTTGTCCTTTGGTATCAGAACCACTCAGCTGTGAATAAGTAAATGTTTCTGGTGTCCAAACTATTGGTAAGATCAATTGCTTTTACAATTCCCCCAGACTGAATGCTACATACATTCACTAACTGATTGTCTTAACTGTTGCCAATTAGAGCTTAAATGTCTAATTAACAAGAAATAGACAGAGTTCTCCACTGTTGACTTTGGAGGACTATGACCAATAACTCTACCTGTAAAACACAAGGAGATGAAGAGAGGGAAAAAGTGGAAATGAGATGAGTTTAGAAATATCTGGACAACATTCATGTGTATATATATATATACATATGTGTATACATATATATACGTACATATATACATAGCATAGGTTTAAATTCTCCTGGTGTGTTTCTCAATATATAGTTTCTCCTAGAATTTACCATCACTGGTTTCTACTGATTTCTGCTTGATTTCTATTGGCTTCTTCTAGAAAATACAGGCACTTTTGAATATAAAGTAAGCGTAAAATAAGAACCCCTAACACTTCTATCCACAGTCATTTTTGTTACAATAATAATCTAACATGTTCATGGTCCTGGTATGTAAGCATTTGGAAGCATCCTTGAGAGCAAATAATGTATGGACCAGACTAAATTTTTCATTTAAAAAGAATATAGCTTGCCTTACTAATATTCCTCTTACAAGAAATGAGAGAGGGGAAAAAGCAGAATGACAAACTCTACAATGTTAACTTAGTGGATTCATTGCAAGACTGAACAGTTCATCGATACAGATTATGAACTACTCAAATCAGCTTTAGAGCCAGTAGCTAAATAAGCTGGTAAATACCTTGATCATGAACAGAAACAGCATTATTCTTCACTGTTTAAAGCAACATTCATTTCTTGAGCAGGATTAGACTATACAACTGCCCAGAGCTACATGAATAAATGAAGTATGGTGCTACCTGAAACAGAAATCTGCTGAGAAAGGCATTTGAAGCTGGCAATAGATGCACACACCGAAAAGAATTTTTCTGCATAGAAGGATGATGCACCAGAAACCAGTCCTTATAAAAAACCTACAATAGCAGATGTCAAGTGAAATAATATCTAGCAATGAGATGGACATTCTACAAAAGTCAATGAAGAAAAAAAAAATCTTTTCAGGTACATGTGTATGCTGTTAATCATAATTAAGGCAGGCGTGACAGTTTCTTGGCAATAAACACAGAGTTCCCTTCCCTGACAAACAAATCCTGCAGGAATACTCTCCCTTTCATTACATCAAGGCTGCAGTTCCTTACACTAATATCCTTCACTGGAACACTAAGTTATAGAGAAACTTTTGTTTTGTCAATTGGTTTTTGCTGGAAAAATCACATGATAACCTCCACAAAAAGGAAGGAGTAAGTTTCTCATTGGTAAAGTAACAGATGCAAAACCTAGCAACATAAAGAAGCGTATATACTATTGTAGACAAGGGCAGGAGAGTGGCAGAAAAAGAGGTTCACAGCATCCAAGTTAGGAACCTAGCACTAGCCATACCTTCAAAGAAGATTCAGAACAGTAAGAGGAATAGCAAAGCAACTACCCTAAAAGCAGCAAGTGAATGATAGTCCTTCTGAAGATGTATTTTTGCTTGCATAATACAGTATCTGCAACACGTAAAAATGAGCACTTATATGTAAATATTTCCAAGAAAGCAATTTACAGGTATACTTACTACTGACCTTTCAGTAATTAGGGGATTTCCAATGCTTCTTCAACAACAAAATAATTTAATGATTTGGAGGGAAGCACACATTTTCAGAGAACATTTTCTTTTCTTTCCTTTAGAAAGCCTTTATGCTGGCAAAGTTTTGGCTAGCTGCAAGTTTTTCTTTCAAAACAAGTCACATGATACCATGAGTAATTTTTTTTTTTTTCATAAAACACAAAAAGGTTAATTAAAGAATGCTGAACCATTTAAAGAATACACTATAAATGCATGTATTAGCTAAGAGTTGCAAAGAAACATGGTTATGATTCTAAAAGGTGTAAATACCACAGAGAGAAAAGAAATCCCTTACAGTATGTATAATTACATTACTAATAATTATAACTCAGTAATGATGAAATTACAGTAGAACACCAGCAAAGCCTCTCACAATAAATTACACAAGTTTATGGAACAATATCTTCAGGGGAGTGGGTGGAAACTCCCTACATCATCTGAAAGACATAAAACACGAGAGATGAAACACATTCACAATATGCTGTGGGGATGATACTGTGCTGGAAGAGATATGGACTGGTCCTTTCCATTTCTTAGTGCTATGCCATAGGCCAAGGAATGGGGTTTAAAATCACCACCTCTCCTGTCTTACAATTTTGTTGTCTGTTCCTGGCTGTATCTCATGTTAGTGAGATCCCATAGGGTTTAGCAATTAGCATGAGGAAAGCAGTATGATAATCAGAAGAAATTAATGGTTTAAAAACATAATCTTACACTTCCCATGAGACTTGTTCAGGCAACTGGATTTTCAAAGAAAAGAAAAAAAAAAAAAAAGAACAGGTAATTGATTCTTATTAAGAGGATGATCTGCCACAAAATGCTATCCATGTGAAAAAGATGGTAATTTTAAAGTACTCTCAGAGTCACTGTGAATCTAGACTCTGACTAGCTTTCTGAGTGAGAGAGGCTAGGATGCTCCATGCCATCCTTCTCCTTTGCACCTATTGGAACAGCTGCACACGCCATGGGTCTTCACAGGCTAACAATGAGCATCTAAAAAAAGGGAGCTGGATGTGACAGTGTAATAGCAATCTCTATGTTTTTGTCAGCAATTTCATAAAGAAAGGTGGTGGAGAAATGAACATGCACTGCATGCTTTTCTCTGTCAATTGTGTGGAGAAGTTAGGACAGCTCATGAGTCATGGATATCATCAGACTTTATAAGCTATATATTATATTTAACTATGTCCAGTGTTGAATTTTTATACACTTCCTGGAAAAGATTGAGTTACAGACTTTATTCCCATAGTTAACTACACTATTAAACATGTGTGTTATTTATTCTGGTTAATTTCCTCTTTCAATTAATCGATTAATAATGTAAAAAACCACTTGCATAAAGCAGAAAAACACCACCCTCAGTAGATGTCTGGTCTTACTTCAATGAGTGTAGGAACTAAGTGGATCTCTTAGGGACCTCTCAAAAAAATTAAATACATAGAAACACTCAACCACTTCAGTCCAAAATAATCTGTCACATACCCAGTAAGTCACCCAGCTTTTGATTAAAATTGAGACATTTTTCAAGATCTCTATGTGGGAGTGGGGAAGTGTTTCATACATAGCATTTTGACAAGCTAGTACAGGTGCTTCAACTCCGCATTTTCTTTATACAGTTTTATCTCTTCAATACAGGTGGTTATGTGGGCAGCATGTTTTCTTTGAACCTGTTAATCAGTAGTGCCTCTTTACACAGAGCAGCTTTGTTTCAAACATTTGTTCAAGTCAAGGAATAAGGCTACATATAAACTTTTGTTGCTCAGTCCCAAAGACTTCATATCAAAAATTAATAATGTAGTGCATCTTCCCATAACTGAACATCAGCTCGCACAGCAGAAAAACACTTTGGAAGTCTATGTGAAACAGCACCACCTGGTGATCTTTGTCATAATGACAGTATGTCTTTCGATGGGTACTCAAAATTTCATTTTTCTCTTTTCTTCCAACATCATAAGATTGAAAAAAATGTAGAGAACATCTTCGGTTCTGAGAAGTTTTAGTTAATTGTATATACATTTTAAATGTCAGCAAGTTAACACTAATCTGAATCTCAAGATCCCAAAATACTGCAGACAATCTTAGCAAGATAACCTTTAAAGTGGAAAAGAAAACTAAATTCTGCATACAATTGAGTTAACATTGTCTTAAGTCCTTATTTTTTTCTGTTTTCCTCTTCGACTGAAGTAGTGAAGCAGTGATATTAGCCACCCACATCCACTAATAGGGTTAATTCCATTCAGATGTTCATCTATACCCCCTTTTGAACACTGCATCCCTAGGAGCCATGAAAAGCAGGGCTTCAATCCCTTTGTGAAGTTCTGCATCTGAACTCTCCCCTCTGATTCTTTTCCCCACAATAGAAATTTTGTCTTTCTTCAGGCCTCTCTTCCTAACTTTACACATCTTCCTCCATCAAAATACAACCTTCCACTCTTTCTCCCATCGGCCTAATCTTCCCTTCTACATCAAGTCATTGCCTTGTGATCATTTTCTACAGGCAGCAAGACACATTCCTCTTGAACCACAACAGAAACTAATTGTGTCACGAGGAAACAAGTTATCTGTGTTGGTTTTTTATTTGTTTTGCTGTGGTTTTATGTGGGGGTGTGTGTGTGTGTGTTTTTTTGTTAGTTGTTTGTTTTGTTTTATTTTTGTGTGTGTGATTTTGTTTGTTTTTTTTTTTTTTAAAAAAACACCTTGTATTGTAGCTTGGCAAGCACAAGTCACTTGGGGAAGGCAGATCAGGAATATAGGAGACTGACCTCAGCTAGAGGTTGATCAAACAATACTGAAATCAGTCATCATCAAGAGACCAGTTTATCACCAGCCACTAAACTACCCTTTTCATAGCAGAGACACAACAGTTGACCTCCCTGCAGGAGAGGTGGCTGTTGGCGCTTCCTCAGAAGGCTCACACTGCTGTTTCTTCTGCTGGGACGCGAGGGCATGAACACAACACTCGCATCAGAGTGCATATACCCACTCTACCTGGGAAAGCTGAGCTGCAGAACATTAGCCTCAAGAGGCCCAGTTTGAAGGGATATCTCAGACATCAGGAATCTCTACACTTCTAAATGACAACAACTACTGCTTTTTAAAACATATAGCTTATGTTCTTTACAGACCTGGAGCCCCCTTACAAGCAACTGGCATGCAGCATCATGCCCTTAATAGCTGCAAACAAAGCATCTTTAGTATCAGTCCTGGATAAAAACAGCAGAAATACCATATTGAGACAGATGTCAAACAGTTCTTTTTCCCCAGGGACAGTATGCCTGACTGCCCTGCTGGTTTTGTCATTCTGAGAGCTCAACACAGCTCTATTAGGATAAATTTTGTCATAAGATAAATTGCATCCTCAAAATGCCACCCGAAGTTTCAAAATCCACAATTAACAATTTCATATTCATAATGGTAAACATCAATACATCTTCCTCAGGAAGAAACTACCATCTGCATAAATTTAATGAGTACTTTAATACAATGGTACTGTGTGGCAGCACACTGATGTCACTCTCTCTATTGTGAAGTCTGACAATATTTGCTAGAAAAATACTGACGGGATTGTGGTTTCTTAAATTATTTTTACAGGCTCCACAAAACACCTTGATACGTTCATTATTACAGAAGAAAAATACCTAACCCTCAGAGAGTGGTAACACAGAAATTGCTCTTTTACATTTCATAAGGCAGGGCGTTCAAGGCCAGTGGAAGCTCATATCATTTTTCCCTCTAGAATCATGTATTGTGTTGATTTGTTTGGTTTGTGATTTTTTTTTTTTCTTCCATTTATACTCTGCAACAGAATATTAACCTGTTACTATGGGAGCCAATGCTTTTCCTATAAAAATGCAATACCTTCTAAATCTCAGTGTATTTAAAAGGAAAGCCAGATCCCAGACACTGATCAAATATCCTTCCCTGATGTCTAGTGCCATCTCTTGCATTTTGGCAAAAATACAAAGTGAAAAATATTCTCCTTGGGTTTGTTTAATTTCTCAGTACTGGATCCTTGTATTAGCTACTTGAATTGAGGTAAGTTACGAGGAAGTTATCTATGAGCTAGACTTCTTTTCCAAGCATTTGATGCCAAGTGTCACGGTCAGTCCTTTGGCATTAGAAGCAGATTCTGTCACAGATATATAATAGCACATGATTGTTTATGTGCTTGGATGGAAGTAAAAGAGAAGGTCATAAAGAACTTGGAGCTTGCAGATGGTATGATTGATGCTCTCAGAAAATGCAGTAACTCTTCATGAAAGACTGCAGAAAGCATTTTGGAAAAAGATGCACAAGCAGGAAGGAAAAGAGAAATTCCACATGAGCTTTTTTGGAACTGGAGATAACTACTTAGGCCACAGATGACAAAGGTGCAAATGGAGTAGCACAGCCAGCAGATTTTGTCCTGGACAATTATGATTATCTAATTACGCTCATTGCATACACTAAATACTTCTGATCTGTGGCGCAGACACCTTGCCCTCTTATTTATAAAAACTATTTATAGCAGATACATTCCAAGTCCAACTAACACTTACGTTATTAGAAATACTAGTATTTGCTATTTACTTTTAAAAAGGATTAACATCGATATCAAAGAAGAAAGGACAATGAACACTTAAAATTGAAGTCTTTGATCCGCTGCCATGACTCACCCTGCCTAACTCCATAACACACTTCTCTGATTCCATTAAACACTTCCATAATTTGCAGGCTGAAAGGGCTTTCAGTACTTCTTAAAATACAAATCTCCTTGAAGTGTACAAAACTGACCACAAAAAAAAAAAAAAAAAAAAAAAAAAGAATCAGTCAAAACTGCTATCCACAGCAGGTAACATTGGGGAAGGATTTATGTTTTTCTGAAGAGAAAAATGTTTTTTCCAAGACAAACTCTATGTTGAACAGAGATACAGAATTTCAAAGCAGGTACAGCTAGGATTTCTGCACACTGGAAAAAACAAGTGTAAAAGGAAATTTTCCATAACTATATAAGTAAACAGCATTCACCCTATGAAGGAATAAGCTCACTATGCTTCTGACATGCTGATGAAGGCTTTGTCCAAGGTGCAGCAACAGCAAGCAGCAATTTTTGGACTTCAGAATTAGAGACAAGATGTTAAAGACCCACTGTTCTCCAGCTTTCTTTTACTTACAATGTGGTTTGCATTTTTATTAGGAATACTGTGCTCAACTTGTAATTTTCTAATCAACTAAAACTGGAAAATACTGATTAATCTAAATGATAACATAATTACAATGAAATCAGATGCGCCACTGACTGAAGGCACATGCAATCTGCAAAGAGTGATTGGTGCCTTAAGAATGTCATTCTTGGAATAACAACACGGAACCTACAAGGATTTTTAATGCTAATGTTACACTTAATAAATAAATCCTATGACATACAGATAGTTAGAAAGATAGAGGGAAATAAGATTGGGGGAGGGGAGGCTTTTTGGCTTAGAGTGTCTTAATTCTTAAGTCTAAGAAGTCTCATGGATAAAGGAAAAATAATCCAGTAAAAGATTTTCATTACTAAAATGTTTTGTCTACTTCTCTTTCCAAATCAGTCCAACCATGTCTTCTATCAAGATCACTTGAAATTTCTGGGTTGTTTTCTGACCTGGTAAAAGAAATCTAGTTTCTCCCAAATTAGCTTTTGGTCCTCTAGAAAAAGAAACATATCTCAGGTAGCTTCTGACTGATCTGGAAACCATATGACTAAGTTAAAAATTATGGGGAAGGCTTTAATTTTATTTTTTTTTTAATTGGTCCTGATTTGCGTTTTCACAGCTCCCAGCATTCCTCCTCATTCTGGGTTTCTAATAACTTTTTGGGGGTTTTTAAATAATTTTAAAATGAGTAGTGATGTACTCAGATGACAATGTAAGAAGTTATAGCATTCTTTTTAAAAAACAAAACAAAACAGAAGAAACCAAACAAAAATCTAGACTAGAATTATGTGGCAATCAGATCACTAAAACTAGCAACATTGTAGTGTAAAATTCCAAATAAATCAACATTTTTGTAATTTTGGACACTCTGTAGATCTAGATTCCATGTTTTAAAAAATACCAGCATCTAAACTTTAAACCAAATGTAAATAAAAGTTTAAAAAGACCATGTTTAATCCAACCATATGTATGTTGTAAACTAACAGGGAAGTGATGGAACCACACCCCAACAACTTATCCATTAAGTTGCTATTTTGAAAATGAGGCACTGAACATCACAGCTACAGAACACAAGCCTAAGATCACAAAACACTGAGGCACGAACATGCTCTGTTGTGGCTGTGCCACCCTATGTCCTGCTTCCAAGCAACACAATGCATCATTCTCCCTTCCTTACATCCTAAGCTGTTTGATTCAGTCCATGGGCATGGGAAATGAATCTCACTCTATGCTTGTTTACAGACATGCACATTTTAATTGTGCCAGAAATATGTTGGTAATGCAGGTGGCATATCATAATGTCACAGAGTGAACTCTGCCTCATTTATGTATTTCTTCTTTCCTCAACCAATTCTACTGTAAGTAATTTCATTCCCACTGCTTATGTTCCCGTTTTGGTAGCTGAATACTGTCTTAGTGTCCACTACCTTACTCTAAAATGCAGACTAAGTAACTGTACTGTCACAGAAATGAGAAAAGAACCCCAGTTACAACTGTGTGAGCCCGTGGATGTTTCAACAGCTTTTTGATCCACCCTTTTATGTTGCTCATTACTCAAATCCCCTTGGGGCTTACACTTTTTATTGTTTTGGTTTTTACTTCAGCTTCCATGCAGGTTTTAGATTGCAGTTCCTAAGTTTACATAACATCAGTTCAGCTCTGATTCATAAGTGTCTTACCTGATATAAAAAAAAAAAAAGACTGAAGCCTTTTTAAATTTAACTTCTCTTCAAGTCTCTTTATAGGGGAATCTATAAGAAGTCAGATAGGTTATTTTTTCCAATATGATTGTTTCAAGTCAGTAAACTGAGCATGGTGATGATGCATTTTGAATGTGTTACTGAAGCACATTTTATAGATGTCTTCTGATGCTGGAAGGGCCTGAAGAATTTCGACTGGTGAAGTAGATCAACTACTGTCCATCTGCCCAGGTCATTTGCCTCTACAGCATATAATTTTCAAGGTACAGATAACTTGGAAGCCACTGAATCCTTACACCTAAACAGGCTTTGTTACAAGAAATAAATACCTCGGGATTTCCTTTCTTCAGAATAATTGCTGTCTGTGACATTTGCTACCAGTAGCTGAAGTTACGCACCACACTTCCAGCCCTCCCCTTCTCCTTTTTAGAGCTGCTGTTAGAGCAATCTGTAATCAAACACAGGCCAACCATCCTGATACAAAAATGCATCATAGTGAAGATTGCCTCATGTGAAGCCAGAGTTTTCTAACTTACCTTGTATCTCCCATAACATAAAACAATTAAAGATCTGCTGCATTAATTTTACTAATCTTTAATAGATGATAATTAGAATTAGGTCTCCAAAGCAGGGGGGTGTGTGTGGGTGAGTGTGTGTCTGCCAACGTAAGAATGACAATAATTAATCAGAAATAAAACCAGAATGTTTAGTGTAATTATTTTGCTGGTTATCTGAATATAACTCACATTTTATTTAAAATTGTTTGTCTAGAAAAACAAGATTGCCACTGGAAACAAGAAATCCCTTAGCTTTCGTCTTTCCACTGGCAATCTGCTAACAGCAGCAAATTACATTCAAATTGCACATCAACTAGTATTAGTATTAATTGTAAACTAACCTCAGTTCACTTAATTGTGGGCATAATGAAGTATTACAATTAGTCATAATACATTATTTAAATAAGAAATATCAATATTATTTAGAGCAGGTGCCAATTACAGCAGGCAGTGAAATATGCCACCAAGAAGGGTTTCAATCAGAAATTCAATTTCAGCAAAGATGAAGGTCCCGTCACTCTGGTAAAATGGCTAGCAGCACTAATGTGCATCCCCTCCATGGGGGAAGGGAGATAACTTGGAGCTCACCTGCATTTTGCACTATGGATTTCACAGGAGTTTTGGAGAGGCATGTTACAGACAGAACTGCAGACTTTTGCAGAACAGGCTTATACAGCGCTGTACAAGAGGAAGAGATCACTATATAAAACCACTAGGTTCAAGATGTTAGTGTAGTGTTATTTCATCTTAAAATTACTTGGGTCAAAGTCTGCATTTCATATCTGTAGAGTCACTACTGTTTGAAGTACTCTTTGCTTAAGAATATGATAAATACAAACAGTTTCAATGGGTTTGGATGCAAAAACTTTAGAGCTAGATACTCACATGCCCCATTTTCACCATTTAAAACTGTCAAGATTCATTGCTAGCTTCTTACCTCTGTTCTCTGCAGTTTTTAGCAAAGTAGTAAAGGCTGAAGTTTAAATCTCCACCAACATAAATTTCAATTGAAGCTCTCCTAAAAGAAAATATAGTTTCTACCCCCAGTTCTCTATCAGGATACAGATATTCACTCAAAACTTACTGGTGGATAGCGTACTTGATGCTTTTGCCAGAATACCTTTGCCTTTTGCAGTAAAGAAATTCCATGCAGCAGAACAGTTATCTGCCAAGTGAAAACAAGCTGCATCTAAACTAATTTATGCTAGTTAAACTCTATACTAAAGACGACTTATGCCAGAGCTGCCAAATTCTAAATTTCTTAGCTTTCATACACCCTCACTGCTTCATATCTCAGTTTGTAAAATTATAAAGTAAATGTAGCAATCCAAGGTTAGCAAAACACGGGAAATCTCAGGGGAAATGTCACTGTTGTGTGTGTTCTACGCTTCCTAGAAAGGCTCCTGGGTTGTTATGTTGGGCTCTAAAATTTGGGCTTTCCAATGAATGTTGCCAACAACAAAACACAGCATCAATTATTCTTTTCATTTTCCAAGTATTCAATAGCGTTACTCTGTTCCTGACATCATGTTGCAATAACACGAAGTAAGGAAAAGATTTTGATTAGCTAGGAAAAGTAGAAGAGAAAAATTGCAAGCTGAAATATGCTGCAAGTATGCTCAAGTTTCAGCCACAGGCCCACGGTGATAGAACTTTTCTTGCTGTACATTAAGATAATTTCAGTATACTACAATTATGTGCCTAATTAAAATTAAGAAATTAGAACACAGTTAAAAGGAATGATATTTTGCTCACAGCTAATTTCATTAAAGTATTAATGAACAGGACTCATTTTATGGCTAGAGGGCAACTACTTTCTGCAAAGTACTTCCATGCTAGCTAATTTATTCATGCATGAAAAACAATCCAATGAGAAATGAGCGAGCCGGGAACTGCTGGTCCTAATTAAAATATTTAAAACACCATGTCTATTCTGTTCCATCTAGCCAAAGACCTAAGCTAGGAGCCAGCACGATACCAATTAACATGGAACAAGCAAACACACAACACCCACAGATTCTGATTAAAGTGCATATTATTGCACCATACAATATATTGTTCTACACATGTATGCAAATGTTTAATTAACCCATGTCTAAATCTCTATAATGTTCAGAAATCGATACTTTAAATCCTAAACAAGTGACAATCAGACTGCATGATGTCAACTTTTATTTATCACAATGCTTTCTTAGCAAACTCATTGGATTCATCCCACAATTCACACAGCAAAGTATTTCTTGAGGGAGGGAGGAGAGGCAGAAGCAGAGGAGTAAAAAGGAACAGGCACAAGATTTTTTTTCTCTGCATTTTAGACAGCGATAAGAGTGCTGGTTGCCAAAGGCTTGGAAATGGAACGCAACGTTGGGTTAGCCTCAGGTAATGCAATATTTTTCATTAATAATTGAAGGAAGAGCCTGGGACTAAACCCATTTGTCAGTCTTGGACGGTAGCAACAAAAACAAAATAAAAACGCTTCCTTTATAAACCAAAGAACTATTTGTGGGGGAAGAACCCAAGGGATGGTTCCCACTAGAGAAGAACACTGTAAAGGCTCAGAGAGAAGTTGGAGACTTGCAAACTTAGTAGAAAGCAGGATCAGAAAAACAGGAAATGCTCTAAACTTTACTTCACACACAGATGAGAAAAATCTGAGTTCAAGGAGACTTGAAAAAGCAAAAAATTGCCTCAGTTTGCACCATCATAGGTCTTCCTTTTGAAAAGTTTCTAGGGCTTTTTATCCCCTCTCCGTTAATCTTCAAGCATTTCATGAGAAATCTGGCTCCCCACAGAGGTTTTTCTTCCCCTTTTCTATTCCATTCCCCTAAAACACTCATACACCAGTTTCTTCAAGAAATGCAGCAAATGAAAGAAATTAAATAGCCTTCCTTCATTTTTTTCTGGCTGATGGGGTAGACTTATTTCTGCCCTTCTTTAACTGACAGGATTCGTAACTTCTTGATGGAAGCGTCAAATTAAAAAGAATCCATACTTACCAGAAATCCCACTAGAGCAGTTGTTGTGAAAATTCTCCTATTATCAAACCATGGAATTCTGTTAGCAAAGCCAGTACTTATTCGAATTTACGTGTGCTCAGTCTTCATGCATTGGCTGCAGAGTAGTGAGTTAGTAAAACAAGAGTGAATTCACACACACTCCCACTCTTCTCACTGTCAGGTATTTTGTGCCCTGGACTTGGTCCTCACTCTTCTCTGATTCAAGGGAAAATATTAAGACCCGTAATCCTCCACACAGCCAGGGACACAGAGGTACACAGCCAGAAAAGAAACAATCCTGATGAGCTGGGGAGCTCAGAAAGAATATGGGGTTTGCAAGGCTGATGAAGCTGAATGCAGAGGACAGTGAAAGTAAAAGGCTGAAAAGAGCTTTAAAGGAAGATGTACAGGCCAAGAATAATTAAAGCTGCTGGCAGAGGGACTGAAGTCTCTGTAGGGGAGAAGAGCAAATAAAACATCTCAAAACCAGGAGAAGAACAGAAGGACAGCAAAGAAAACACAGGTGCAAATCCAGTGAAAGCTTATGCCCGTGCTCAACAAGAAAGATGAACATACCTTCCCAGTTCAGGTGAACCAGTAGAACAGGAATACTAATGGAAGTCCAGAGTAATCAGCCACGGGACATGCTGGAATGAACTGTGCTTGTGTTACAGTGCTGGGATACAAGTCTGACAGTTCAAACCTGGCTTATGCCATTGCCATACAAAACGTTCTAGCACATCTAAACTGCTCTATAGAAATGCCACCTGTGCTTTGATAGCACTAGTTTGCAGTCAGGGAATTATAACTTCCCATGAAACAGATTTGTACCAGAATCAGTAACAGCAGCCAACACTGTTGCTGCCATTTACTGTGAGACAGAGATGGTGGTGGTCTCCAAGTGGAGACTCTCTCCTACAGTCCAGTAGGCCTAGATCAGTTCCTCTTCATCAATCAGCTCAAGCTGTTGAGGCCCTCCCATAATACAAATAGGAAGTGTGGGGTTATAATGGAACGTCATGAATAAAACGGGCTGTAAGATCTTGGAAAGATTTCACTGCAGTTAAAAATCTGGCTTTTTCAGGATGTGCAGAAAGTTCCTCATCCCTTTGGAATATCCCAGCAAAAGGAACCTAATAAACAAATTACAGCATGAGATGTCTAGAGGATTTTTCTTTTCCTCCCAAGCAAGTTCATTCAAGTTTAAATCAGAATGGATTTCAAATTTAAATGCTAAGACTTACAAGCGTTGAATTCTGTCTTTTCCCTAAACACCAAAGGGAAAAGTTTGTAGTGAAGAGAGGAGCAAAGGAACAAAAGAAAAAGACATATTGAGCAACCTGAAAAAGGACAAGAATCTGCTAAGCACTATTAAAAGCTCTAGGAACCCCTACTTTTTACAATTTTTCTTTAAAAATTACAGTTACATTTATAAAAAGAAAAATCCACATATTGCTTTCTAGCTGTTTGTTTAGGATTTTGTCAAAGTTGCATAAAATGAAAAAAAAAAAAAGGGCAACATGTACTCTGTTATAAAACTTCACAGCCACGTCAACTTCAGCTACAACTTTTTCATATATGCAGGCACAAACTGAGTGAAACCGTGTTAGAAGAGCAGATAATGTAGGATATAGTTTAGTAGTGATGGCAGTCTGGTGGCATTCCTCCTGGACTCAATACTGAACTACAAGTATACTTGGAAGGTGTGGAAAAAGCCAGGGGGGTGGGAGGGGTAGAGGAAAAGGGATTCCCAGTGATAAGAACAAAGGGGATGAGATGGAATCAAACAGAAAGGGTAAGGTCAAAGAAATTCAGAAAGGAAAAAAGAAAAGATGCTCATAAGGGAAGAGTATGGGGACTTAGGAAAGAAAAAGTGCAAGAGTTTTAAGAGATGGAAAAAAAAAAAAAAAGTAAAAGAAATTTCTTCTGACATCCCTAACCTTAGAATTTAAAGGCCAGTCTCAGATCAGTCCCAGTCACTATCAGTACTACCTACAGTGTTTATCATTAAAATTAGACTTTCCATTTAAACAAGGGCAATTTTAGTGGTTTTAGTACACACTCCCTATGGCTGTTTAAGCGCTCTTCACTGTTTTGAAAACCATTCTTTAGCCTGGCATGTCTTCTGTGGCAAAATAATCCTATAGCCTCCTAAAACCTCTTCAGTCTCTACATAAGTATTCTCGTCTATTCCACCAATTTAATCAATGATCTGCACTGTATGCCCTACGTCAGGCTCTATCCACTGCTCAGTCTATCCACTGCCACAATAGCACAAACAAATCAGATTCAGGATCAGGCTTGGTGTACCAGGCAGAAAGAGGACTCAGTCCATCCTCACCTTCTATTCTTGCACTCAGCAGTAGTACCTGGCAAAGTATAAGTCTCAGGACCAATGCATAATAATTTTCAGACATCGTTGTTAAAGTTTATTGTCAGCTCTTGTGTCTCTTTGCCAGTATTTTTAGCGCTGAACAGAAAAATGGTATGAATAGGTCCCTTAGTTCCATACTCTAAAGCCTGGTAAAACACCTTTACAGCCCGTAAGAGACTAAAAGTTGTTGTGGTTTCTCCCCCCTCCCTGGACTCTTAAAACATTAGCTGCACATCACTGAGCAGTAATACTTTTGGGATGCTTGGGATGCTATACATTTAGAGTAAAATCATGTCTAATGCTAAATAATTCTGCTGCCTATCCTGTTATACTTCACAAGGGATCCACTTTAAAAGATCTTGTGTCCCATGGTAACCAGTGAGTGAATTTTGCTGCAAACTACTCCACGTGGAAACAAGACTGCTCACTCAGCATGACTGGCAAGATCAGGACCAAAGAGAGCTCTGGGCTAGGATTTTTTTTTTCTTTTCTGATTCACCCCATATAAGCAAGAGGGGGTACAAATACTCACAATATGTAATTGGCTTAATCAGTGTTGAAGAGCCTCTCTGTTATTCAAACAGCCCATATACCAAGAGTTTTCACCTTGCCTCAAACTCTGGCCGAAGTGAAGGAAGTTCTTCCAAAAAATCTGTGGACTTTTTGTCAGAAAGGTATAGCCTCTTGCAAAGACCTAATCTTTTCCTTGAGATTTGCAATGGAATTTGGATAGCCTGTGTATCCCTCATACAGGGATAAATGTCACCTCTCCAAATTACTGGTGACAGACAAACCTCTAGAGTATACCTCTATGGATTTTGCTACATTATTGGGATTTTTAAAGACATTGAGAAACCAGTGATACCCAAGTGTTTATCTGATTTTCTGCATTCTCCAGAAGGAGACAGTGCTTGCATTTGTGTTCTAAATTAAGCAGCATGGGTTAATTTCAACATTCTCAAGTAGCAGGAGCAAAGAGCAAACTTCAAAGACGACAACGCATTTTTACGCATCTTTAGCCAGACAAACATTAGTCCTTTTCCCTGACTGAAGCTGCTATGCTAAAGAATGTTAACTTACTGTTTTCTAAATATGCAGATGTTCTGTTGTCATAGTTTCATAAAGTAATGAACAGCTTCTTAATATTTAATAAACCTTGCATGCTGTCCCCAGGCAGGGAGTAGAGACTGTTGATAGCCAGCTACTAAATGTCCATTAAAATACAGTATCTGTCCTTAAGATGTGCTTAACAAACAGGTTTTATCACCTGCAATGAAATGTGAATTATTTCAGCCACAAAACTGAAATACTATCATCCTACAAGAAACATAGATAGGTAGCAGAGAAAGCTGGTATATCCTGCACTCTATTCTGACCCAGATAAAATCTTCACCCTGTGACAAATGTATTGCAAAACAACAGACCAAAGGACTTGATATAGTCAAAGAATGATACAGAGAAGCTACTTCTAAAGCTGCTTCTTGGAAATCTTGTTTATGGTCTCTTGTGTGCAATGCAACTCATAACATACTGCAATAATGATCTTCACTAATTGGATATAGAAGTCATTAATACAGAACAATGTCTGTACATGTTAGTACTGACTTCTTACGTTCTAAATGCAAAAACTAATGCTAAAGAGATTTGCTAGAAACAAGGGAAAATGTTAATGCAGCTATGACTAGATGTTCCTCTTCATGGTGCTACCACACTAGGGGCCCTCCTAGTCATTGGATTCTGTGCTGGAATTTGCCAGATGGCCTTGCAAAGCAGAAGATGTGTCAAAGTGCTGTGTAAGAACATGCTAGGGAGAATGTAGGAAATTTCTTAACTACTTTTGCCCCTTCAACACGTGTGCAATGGCCACATTAACAGAGATATTATGTATCTGCAGTTATTCAGTAAAATCATCTTAGTCACCTGACTGCTCACAAATATCCCTACATAGCCAACACAGCTGTCATCAGTTTGAAATAAAAGTTAAAAAGGTACATTAATATCAAAAGACAAAAATGAAATCTCAGAAATAAATATGGAAGAGAACTATTCCACCAAAGCCCCAAGTACCTGGCAGAGTGTTTGGCTCTGGCTTTATAAGGAACACAGAAAGAGGAAAAGGATAAACATGGTCCTTTTAATTGAAACATTTTGAGAGTCTTTAAAACTGATCTCAACTAGCTCTGTAAGAATTCTGTGGACTGAACTTTGGCTTTTTAGGCTGTACATCTTGGTGTCTAATTGGTTTGATGCCTAAAGAGAAGGAACAAACATGATTAGAGGAAAGCAAGCTGTCTTCTAAAATCAAGAATCTCTTTGAATCTTGACTATCCCTTAAAAGTGAACTGGATCCAGCTAGCTAGTCCCGTGCTTTTAAGTTACAGGAGCCTAACCAGGCTACATTTATTAATTTAAAAGTTTGCAATAATTATAGGGTAAATCCTGCCTAGATAAACGCACATAGAATACAAAAAGCTCATGTGTATTTCTTGCAAGAATAAAGAGAAGAAAGTTTGCACAAGATATTACTGATTTATTATTCCACTGATTAATATATATTGGTCCTTTTCTGCAGCAGCATATGATCATATGAACCTGGGGTCATATCAGTATGCAAGTGTTTAACTGACTGGGAAGCAAGTATAGAAATAAAAAAGTTCTAAAAGGTTTCTATTCTGATTTATCCATGAAACAAGCAGCATGCATTGCAAAGAAAGAGCACCTGCTAAATAAAAATCTAAATTAATAACAAAAGGTTATATACTGTGTTTCTTATCAAAGTACCACCATCCCCTATTTCTCATTAAGATCCTGACACATCTGTTTGTATAACCAAAAACCTAATGATATCTGTATATTCAGAAAATACTCTAACAAGCTATATTCAACCTGCAGAGTTCTTTCAACTTTTTAAAAAAGTGTGCAACAGTAGCTTTCCTGTGATATTCTCACAGGTGTAGTTTTGAAATCAAGATGTCTTCTTTGGTCCTCTTATTTTTTTTCTGATTAAATTAAATAGAGATACAACAATCTGAGTTATTCATAGGTACTACATAGTATAAGAATAGACATGGGGAGAGTTTTCATGTTTCTGAGCAAGGAGGAAAAAAAGAGGAAAAGTAAAGGTCTTTTTTTTCTGTTCCCATAAGCCAGCACACAGTTGTTCTGTATCTTGCAAGTGACAGATTTAGTTTCTGATTTTACAGAGTAGCTTGAGCTGCATGAAACCAAAGGCCATGAACTTCAGATGCTGTGATGAAATCATGGAATCAGATACGTTAATACTGAAAGCACAAAATTACATTGTAGCTGTTATTTTTTTTTTTTCTAAATATTATCTAAGTATTTAAAAGTTATAGCTTACAGTAGTGGGCAGAAAAAAAAAAAAAAACAACCTGGACTAATATTAAAAGGTTGCACAATGTACTAGCATCAAATTTCTTAATTTCTTCAGCTTAATAATGATCTTCAAGTTCTTGAAGATAAACTTATTTGAAAGTTGCTGGCACTAGGTGCCTCTCTGTCCTAGATTTAGATTTTTTTTTTTTCTAGCATAATATGGGTCCAAAAAATCCTGCTTATACAAAAATGCCTGTACAGAGGGCTGTGTCCTAATGGTGGATTTCCACAACACTGTAATTCCAGCTGTCTCAATATGTATGGATACAACAAGGCAACATCTGTGAAGAAGGGTCTTTACGGCAAAGAAAATAAACCCTAAACACCCTGAATTAACTAATAAATAAGTTTTGAAGATTCCAAGCAAATGAATGGATGACTGCACGTGGAAATCAGCATCTTGACTAAAGATGCCATTGGTGCAGCAGTCACAATCTATCATTTACAGATCTTACACAGTGCCTATTATGCAAGAAAAGTCTATTGAAATCATACTGCTGAAGCCTACCGGAGTGTTCCTGGGTAAGGAATGCTGAATAGGGTCTTCCTGAGTCAGCGAGTTGTTATTAGTGAACATCAGCCCTACTGCTCCTTAATCTACCTGTAGCAAAACAAAACTTACCAAGAAAAACATTTCCTCTTGCCCTTGTGATGTGATGGAGTTTGACTCTAAGTCTACAAGTAGTTTTACTAATACCTATAAATTTATTCTTCTAGCTAATAGTCAAAGACATTAGCCAATTAGATTTTAAGAATCTTCTTACAGACATCTTTGGCATATTCATTGTAGGTGCCTATGCTAACACGCTGCTACTTGTGAGGTGACTGCCATCAGATTTTGCAAGATCAATATTTGTATCCCACATGACTGCACGCACTGACAGTTGAGGTGAGAGCACATATCTAAAAGAAAAGGTCTACATTTCTACAAGTGTTTTATCACCTACCTGGTTTCCATCTGGTAGCTTTAAGAATTTTAAAAAATATATAAAAAACGCAAACCCTTTGCTTAAAGCTTCATAAGGATTAGTATCTGATCCTGCCAACACCCTTAAATGAAGATCGTATTTCATTTTGATGAGTCCATATAAGAGGTAGTTTCATTGTCCTACCACAATGCAATAGCTAATAAGCTTTTCCTATTGAAGAACATTCTGGGTAATATCATATACCAAAACAGAAGATGTTTCAGAAGTGAAAGAATTGCAAGTGCTGATTGGCTGTTGATAATATTAGTTGTCAATAATTAATTTCTCTAAGAAAATGTGATACTTTATTTAGAAAATAATTATTCCTATAAACAATCATTAAAAATACACACATGCTGAATAAACTGGAGATGCCCTGGGCAATGATCCAAACAGTAAGCCCATCAGAGGAACACGTCAACAAGCCTGTCATCAGAATAGCCCACTGCACCAACCACAGATGCTGCACTCTTATTATAACCTGGATTAACTTTAATATATATATAACCACTACTAGAATTCTAAGTAGAAAACAGCCTTTTTTTTTTTTTTTTTTTTTTTTTTGGTGTCACAAAAACCATTACAGACAACCTTCTCCCTCTGAACAAAAGGACTTTACGTATGTACTGTAACTCTTTTCTCTGTGGGTTTGAAATTACACACAGTAGTGCCAAAGGTAAGTCATTTCTAGAGGTTTAATACATTTCTGAGGGTTTTTTTTTTCTTTTTCTCCCTCTTCTGAAATATATTTGTGGCCCACAGCAATCACTTTAGACTTTTTAGACACGTCCGGATAGAGATAGATGACACAAGTAATCTACTTATCTTCCTTTTCCATCACCAATAAAAGTGACAGCCTGCCTAATTAGGCCTAATAAAGCAGCAGCCAAGAGAGGGGCTCAGCAGCGATCTAAAGAGAAATGGCATTGACCCACAGATACAGGTGCCGCCTTGAGGCAGTACTGGTATTGCTTTATCTTCAACACATTACATCTAGCTCATACCATATTCAAATGCAAGTAGCATGTTTTTCTCCTCAATTCTTAGATCAAGAACAAAAAAAAAAAAAAATTCTCAGCTAATCAAAAAAGGCACTGACAATTTTTCAGCCCCACATTAAAAGCAAAGAGTCATTCAGAACAGTGCACTCCATATTCTATTTTATAATATCACTTTAAGCTATTTCTTTGAATCACAGACATTTCTTTGTTAAGAAGGAAAATCAAAAATTCATCAGAAGAAGTTCTCAGGTTTTTTTCCTTTTTTTCCTCACCCCTTTTTTCCTTCTTCCCCCGCCTTCCCTCAAACAGAGCTATTGCATGGGGTTTTTAGCTGGAACCAACATTTATAGAAGTTAGGGATCCTTAAGCAATTATTAGCGGTGAGAGTTTGACAAGCCTGAGAGTTGTCAACAACTGACTTTAAATAAAGTAGAAGGAAAGGGAAATAAACGGTGCTCTCAGCAAATTAATACAGAGCCTTGCAAATTAAAGATGTGGTGTTTTTTAAACAAGGGAAAAAGTGAACTTTGCATGAAACAGCATTTTAAGTATATCTTAGTAAAAATTATCAGATTGTCAAATGGCATGAAAGTAAATCAAGTCTGCAGCTACATGTGATATTTCTACATTTGCTCAAAACAAAACAAAAATCTTGGTGTGGTTTTTTTTTTTGGTTGTTTAGTTTTATTTTTTTCTTTTTTCTTTTTTTTTTTTTTGTCTTCAAGTATTCTTCTTTCTTATTTGCCCAGATTGCTGAAGGCTGTTTTTGTTCAACTAGTACCAGAATACCACTACTTTCTGCACATTCCTTTCTAGTGAAGGGTTTGTACCAGGAGAGTTGAACACACAAAGGACTTTATTTCAAATTATTATTCAAGTTTCTGTCTTTTCTGAATGAACTGCAAAGGCTAGAGTTCTGTGGTCCAGAAAGTTGTCAATGTTTTGCATAAGAACACCCAAAGCGCCCTACCTCAAATGTCAGCTTGAATGTTATTAGTAAACAGACCCACCAATACCTATCCTGACAGTATTTGGGTGTGCTGTTCAAAATGGATGCATAGTATTGTGTGTGAAGAAATAACCTTTCATTAAAGAAAACATGCAGTACTAGTCTGTGGAACTGACTGTCACAAGATATCTTCAAAACTAAGGTGACCAGAGGAAAAAAAAAAAAATCAGAAGAGAATAGAATATAAGAATATCCAACTAACAAATTTTGGAAGGAAACAGACCCCCTAGTTCAGGACATTAACTCATCTACAAGTACCAAGAATTACTGAAAAACCACCCTTCCTTTATTGTTGTTGTTGTTGTTCCTTAATAATGGACCAATGGATATGCACACATGCTTACTAGGAACTATTTCAAATTCAAATTATTGTAAATTTAATCAAAATATTTTAGTTTATCTTGATAGCCTTGATTCAGATCTTTTAAGATCACAGGACAAGACTGTTGTAGAAAATTAGAACACAGAAAAAGCTGACTGGTTGTGAATCAGAACAGAAATAAGTAGAGTGGTATCTTCTATCCTTTTTCCACTATATAAAAATGATCCTTCAGCATACAAAGCATTGGATAATGACACACCAGTGGGTGCCACAGAGAAGTTTTACCTTTAAGTAATTAAGTTGAACTTGTTAAAAAAATGCTTCTGAAGAAAACTTCTAACTAAGCCCACAGCTGGTCTCTAAATTTAAATTCTTACTCAGAATAAAGCTAAACAAAATTTTCCAGAGCGTGAAGGAAAAATGGAAGATACGATTAAGAAACCTATGAAAACGATTTTTCTTGCATACCTAACACATAGTTCAGGGCATATGATATATCAACAGGCACAAGTTGCAGAAGAACAAAGAGAAGAATTAGGATCCATTATTCTGAGCTGATGGATTCTGATGAAATCCAATGTTCAGCCTAAAACTGTAATATTCTACTTCTCATTCATCTTTGTGATACTTTTACAACAGCTGGTATCTTTCTGTCATTGTTTGAGGCAGGTTTTTTTAAAAGAAAAAAGTCTCAACCAGTAATTGGTTGACCAAGACAAAGAATGACCAGAATATGAACCTCACCAGAACGTTAACTATATTAGGAGCGGCAGAAAAATCAGAACCACTGCCATTTTTAACAGTTTTCTTCCCCAATTCTTTTAGAAACAGAATTATATTTTAAAAAAAACCCAATAAAATAGACAGCTCTAATAAACCAAATGATGTGCAAGTTATGCTGAGCTGTAACATCAACAAAATTGTAATTGGGAACTAAAGCTAAGTAAGAGGCAACAGTCTTTGCTGGTACTTTATCTAGCTGAGAATATAGGCATACTAACAGAACCACTTAAATATACTGGCCACCAAAAAAATAGTATCATCAGCATGATAAACACAGAAAAAGCATCACATGAATGATGAAACACACTTCCCCCACTGGTTAACAATAAGAAACTTCCACAGGTTAATATGTTTAGCTTTGAAACCAGTCAGGGAGAGGGGGAATTCCTGTTATGTTAGGCCCAACTACCAGAATCACTCAAGCTACTGTCAGCTCTACTGCAGTAAGTACTTGGAGACATCAGACTTGAACTTTTCAAAATGTTCAACTAAATTACCAAAACCATGTATTTAGGATGAGCAAAGGACAAAGGATTTACTTAAAGAAAGCTCCCTGCAAAAACAAGAGGATCTGTCCTCTGTATATCCACCTTTTCTTTTTAGTGGCCACTGTCACCTCTGCTTCCTATTTTAAAGCAGTCATTTTGCACAGAAGCTCTGGAAGTTTATCTAAAGGGATTGAATGGAGAGGTTGTAGTGGCTCAACAGCACAAATTCAGATGATCTTAACAGAGCGAGAAACTACCCCATAAGTCATCCCACAGTTAATCTTACATGTTTAGGGTTCTTGACAAAAGAGAAGGCTTGAGGAAGAAGAGTGACCCGCAGGTAATGTCATAATCATAAGGAATAGGTGGGTTATTTTGGGTCACTTACTCTGAGATTAATAAATCTGGGGTACGGAATCAGTTATTTGTTTACTACGTGCATGCCAAACTGTACTTATTAAAGGCATTGCCCCCATTTGAACAGACCCCCACAATATTGAGAGAGAATGTGCTGTGAGCAGAGGAGACATCCACCTCTGTACTACCCCTTGATGTGCTGGCTCAGCAGTGCTACCTCAGTCCGAATTGGTAATAGACTGACATAAAACCCTTAACCCTTAATGAAGTGAAATAATGTGATGTGCTGAAAATGCTGGGCCTTCTTTTTATTATTATTATTTGAAAAGAAGTAACAGATGTAGGTGAGCTTATGAACATAACAGATGAACAGCATTTCACTGCCTCACACTGGTCAAAGCTAAAATACTCTGTTGGGACTCTTCCACCTGCAAGTTTACAACATGCAACATCTTACTCATTTAAGAGAGATTATGGCTCCACTTCAGTGCATTCATGCTAGAAGGCTTGTCATTACAGAAATTTATGGGCTGACCAGGCATAACCCTGCCCCACATTACATTGTCTTAGTGATAACTAAAACTTCCCAGTTTTAAAACACCCAACAAGCACAATTTAAATGAATCGGAGCTTATTAGCAATTTCTTGCTGCAGTGGTAGCTTCTTGTGAATGAGACCATAGCTTCAGAAGTGCAGTGAAGTTCACTGACAGATCCTGCATTAAGAAATGGAATTTTCCCGCACCAGCTTTCAAAGGCTCTACAAAGCTTCCTGTCTTGACTGAAACCTGATGAGAATCTGCTTCTTTGAAGACTTGGCCCAAAAGACATCTCTTTGCAAATACTAAGACAAAGTTATCTTATTAAGCTTAAAGTTAAAAGTATTCTGTTTGCTGATACCTGCCAAAGACACACCACTGATTTTAGAGGAAAATAATCCTCAGTCTCTCTAGGAAGCTGTTGCTTTCTTATTTTTCAGTCCAAGCAATTATTGACATAAGAAAAATCTTGACGTTATGAGCTTTTTTAAGTAGGAAGGGGAAAAAAAAGCTTTTCATCAACTGAATCCACCAAATGATTTTTCTTATCTGGTCACAGATTCACACTCCTTGATACTTAGGCAGAAATTTCCTTTAGCTTTGTTTTCAGTAGGTCCTGGTTAAGAATCACAACTCTATCTCCTATAAAATCCTGAAAGTTCATGCTTATGGCTGAACAGTTTACTAGTTCCACTGATGGCAAAAACTTGTCCACCAAAAGTTAAGCAAATGTGTTTTATTGGATTGTATTTCTGGTGCATCTATCATTATCAAGACCAACTGATGAAGAAAGAGGTCTAAATTGAACCATTCAGCAATGCCAAGTGGTTTTCAGCACCTTCCTGTTTCACCTGTGTCTTCCCTAAGTCTGTGCACACCACCTCATCTCAAGCTGGGGAAGTACCTAAGAGACAGACAAAGATAAAATTTAAGATAAGCTACTGTAAAAAGCAGTGTAAGAAATTTATCCTGTATTTATTTGGTATCAAACATATCAAAATCCCACTTCATGCCCACAGAAACATACATTCTTCAAATGCCCTGTACACTTACTTAACACTTCATGACCCTCTACCTCAGAGTTCAAGAGCATGTATATAAGAAAACACAAGGCTATATATTTATGATTCCATCATGTATCAGCTTTTTGTTTTTCCCTTCTCCCTTTTTGTGAGGGATTGGGCAGGTCTTTTAGAGAAGCATATACTTGTAACAATGCCCTGGGGGTTAAATAATGATGTTGAGGGGCAGAAAAGTTAGGTCAACCTGCATAGTTTCATATGGCCTTAGTGACCAGTATGGAGCTGATCACCACAGCTAATGATTACACAGAGAAAAAAATTCCCCCAGTGCTCCATAAGTAAACAGAAAATGCTAACCTTAGCATATTCAAAGAAGCATTTTAGCATGCAGTCATTAAGTTATCTCTTGGTTATTTATTTCTTCTGCTTGTTATTAGCTGTGTGAAGAATATTATTCTAATTATGTCAGCCCAATCAGCAGTATTGCATGTCCAGGCTCATTTCCATTAGTTTGAGCTTTGTCTTTCACACTGTGATACTAATTCAATGAGACATCAAACATTTAAATCGACCCAAGATGCCGAGGTCAGGCAGTTTTGCCCTTCCACTCTATTAGCACTCGAGTGTAATTGTGTTTGTCACTCCCCGCATGACTAATATTATCAGGGTGACTATCAGAGCACAAATGAGCAATGCACTAATATATTATTTTGTTCTATAATATCAATATGTGTTTATTCAGTGGTTGTGTTAGCCAAGTTGAAATGTTCGCTTTAATATAGTAACCATAAACTGTTCACTTAAACAGGGGCACTCACTCATACAATTACTTTACAGCAATAGAATTTTTACTTTGCAGCGATAGAATTTTGCTTAAGTGAGAAAAATGAAAAAAAATCACTTTAAAAATAAGCTCTCAGAGACTCAGCTTTGCAACCTCAATTTGGCCTAAAAGCATCAGTAAAACTAGGCATAGTTCATACAAAGAGCATATATAACAATTTGCGGTGTATAAATATAAATGTATTATGAGCTATATATAATCAGTGAGTGCATAAACCACTGAAGCAATTTAAAAGCAGTTTGCATCTTTAAGAACAATTGCTAAAAAATTTAAAGCACCAGGCCTTGAACTAGAATACTTAGATACTCAAAGAAAAGGAAACCAAGGGTTTTCCTTTACATCACTGCAATGGTGCAATCCACTATGGAATTTCAGCGTGTGGCTGACTTGAAAGATGCAGGTAATCACCAGCTGATGCTGTTCATGTAGTTAAAGCTACCCATTTGCCTTAATAAATTAGTGAAAGGAGACATTATTAACTCAAAACTTACATAAATAGGGAAAAAGGAGGAAAAAACCCCAAACCATACAAAGAAACTAATTATGAATTCAGCACATATGATAATTATCAAATCCGATAAATTCAGAAAAATTTAAATTTGCTCTCCTCAGAGCAATAAAGCCTCTGAGTATTTTAAATGCTGCATCATTTCTTTAACAGATGGTTTCAGAATAACTAAAACCATCAACGTGCTTATTCAATTCCTTTTCTTGTTTATGTTTCAAAACAAGGTAAAATTTATTCTTTATACTTTCTATGGCAGAACCTGCACCATCTTCAGGGGAGGCTGGCTTTCACCTACAGCATCTGTGCTTTTGCACTTTCATTCTCTAGTGCTGCAGAAAGAACACGACACCTTTTTGAGACAGTTTAAAAATGCCAACGATCAAAAGTAGTACTTTACACCAGCATAATAGAATTAGTTCATTCAAGGGGAAAGGAGGAGCTTTTTTTTTTTTTTTAATTGAGGATATACAACTTGCTTCTCAAAAGAATTCAGTAGCTTTCAACATTGTTAATGCACTACATTAACTTCATAAAAAATAACTCAAACTTTTGTCAAATCACATCCATTAAAAAAACAAATCAAAACCAAACCACAGAACACACCTGGCCAACTCTGGGAGCCATCTAGCAAAATTTTGGGATGCTTCACTGACTGTTATTGTGTATCTGCACCCCTGCCTTTAGGCAGGTTATCAACATAACACTTGAATGTTACACTTAGGACATCAAGTTTCACCTACTCCAAGCAAGTATATAAAGGTTTTGGTGATGCTATAAATAAATAAATAATTTTTTTTTCTGTTGTTGTTGTTCTTTTGATTGATTAGAGAGAATGTGCTAAAAGCCCACTGACCTAAAGACATATTCTAAATATTAGAGAGATGAATAAACTCATCATCAATGTCTGCCTCCTCCAGGAAAGTATGTACAGTTGCCTGCTTCACACATACAGCTTGAAGTGCAGACAAGGGTGTTCCTGTGAAAATGTACTTCAGGTTATGTTTTAGAAGCAAATGTTTGTCCTGTGATGTCAACTAGGCTACGTAATTTCTTCCCCGGTGGTTTTGTACTTCTTACTTTTCTTCAAACAAAGCACACCACAAGATGATCTGACTAGGGACACAAGTATAGAGATTGAGAAATGTCTTCAAACTACAGGAATGGTACCTGAGCTGAACTTCTAGATGTCTGCACATCACTGAGCATTAGCAATCTGTACTCTTTACATTCTCAGCTTGTGATGAATGTGCCTCAGACCAGCGTTGGCATCATGCCCAGTCTAACTTATATATCTTCTCCAAATCATAAACTTCCTAAACTAATGCTTCCCTGTGCAAAGATATTGGGAAGAGGATAAATCTTCAGCCTTAGCAGGACATTTTAATTCATTGAACCTGTGTGTGTTAACTGAAAAAAAAAAGTGGTCCTAATAAATACAGATCAAAGAGACAAGTACATTTTAGCCGTTTTTTATTGACCTTTCGTTATCTGAACATCCTCTCAAGAGAACAAACACATCTAACTTCCTCCTACATCCCACTTTATTTGTTTCTATTTACAGGGGAATTGGAAAGTACATTTGTTAACTTCCCCAGTTTGTGCAGCATCATTCCTGTTCATTTACATCTTGGACAAAAAAAGAAAGAGAATTTATTTAATCTTCATGAGTTTCTCAAATGAAAAACAAACCAAAACATTGCCTTTCATAGAATACATAACAGATGGGACAACTGTTTTCTGGTTTCCAAAAGTACTGCCCATCCTGACACCAATTCACAACGCATTAAATAGGCGAATTACTAAAAAGTATCTTTGTATCTCACTAATGCCTGTGTGTTGAAGATGTGCTATAATACGTCAAGTGAAATTCAAGAGATGCTTTGTCTAAAGTATGTTTATTTCTCTGCCACAGAGATGCAGCAAATGTTTGGGTTTCTTTCTATCCCCTTCCTAATTAGCACATTATGTTTTTTCTTATATATATATTTTTTTTTTTTGCTTTGAATTTAACTTCAAAGATTTAATTTTTTTTTAATCTTTGTCTATGACAAGAAAATTGCTATATATGGTAGAGTTGGTGCACACTTTTCTATCAAAATATTTATTTTGATTAAAAAAACAAGGAAAGTGTGGGTGGCAGGAAAAAATATATTTTCCACCCAGCTCTAATTATATATGTATATACACACATGTGAAGAGTAAAAGTATTTTTTTCATACTTTGTTTTTGCCTATCCATTCATGGTAATTAAACCCATGTGTATTATATTTATTCCCATGAGTTCAACCCTCCCTTTTGATAAATCAAATGATTAAACATATACTTTATTTCTAAAAAGACTCTTATGCAATGCTAAGCTACTGCCACTTAGTTGTGAGAGTTTAGCTTTTTATTATAAACACATCGCTTTCTTAAAAACAACCAAATGTCCATCTCTCTCTTTTTTTTTTTCCCTTGCCCCCTTTTGCTCATACACTGGTAAGCAGCAGCTCTAAACAGACAGCATTCTGCTTCCTACAGAGCAAGCATTACCCTTCACTCAGCAATGTAACTTCTGCATGGCAGCAGACAACTGATTGCTATGAGAAAGTTACACCAGCATTTTGAGGGTTATGTAGGCATCCCTACCGAGGGAAGGCTTGCAAGTAATTATCACATACATAGTAAAACCATAGCACAAAAGAAACCATTGCCATTTGAAAGGTCTTACAGTACTAGAGGAGGCATCTCTGCAGATTCCATGCCACAGACAGCAGGCAGCAAAGGTGGCTTCAGAGGTTCCTCCCAACAGAAGTACGATGGAAGGTAATTGACACAATCATAGAATCACCTAGATTGGAAAAGACCTTCAAGGTCACGGATTCCAACAATTAACCCTGCTGCTAAATCGTGTCCCTAAGCACCATATCTATGACTTAAACATGGCCAGGGAAGGTGTTTCAAACCACTCCCCTGGGCAGCATGTTCCGGGGCTTGACAGCCCTTTCAGTAAAAAAATTCTCCCTAATGTCCAACGTAAACCTCCCCTGGCGCAATGTGAGGTCATTTCCTTTTGTCCTATCACTTGTTACTTGGGAGAAGAGTCTGGCACACATCTCTCTACAACCTCCTTTCAGGTAGTTGTGGAGAGCTATACGGCCTCCCCTCAGCCTCCTTTTCTTCAAACTAAATAGCCCCAGTTGCCTCAGATGCTCCTCAGAACTTCCTGCTCGTGCCCCAGTATATTTTTGTTGATTTCAGTTCAATTTTCTGTACAATTGGTTACTAATTCCTTAACTTTCTGGCAAAAAAAGATGATTAGCTCAATCGGACATTTGATTGCTAGGTCAGCTAGAGTACTTGGATTACAAGTCAGTGATACTTTGGTAAATAAACATATTCTGCAAATGAGTCATGCAAGTATTCCACGATTGGAAACAAAGCCTTTTCAAGAAAACCTACTATCACTGTAGACATAAACAGAAGAGTCTCAATAACAAATTAAATGCCACTTCAAACCAAAACAATATGGTCCACTGGGATCAAGCTTACGGGCTGGTGCTTGAGCTAACAATGCAGATACTGTGAGCAATGAATACAAAATGCTAAGAGGAGTGCTGTGGTACAACTCTTTTGTCCACCAAACTAAACGAGGAAATGTTTGCTCCCATCACAAATAATCAAAGCTAAGACTGAAACAAAGCCTTGAGTTCCTTTGAAAATTCTTTATAGAGACTACAGTGGTTACAACCTGAAGTAACAAAAATTTGTATATTCTTCCTGTTGATTTGTAAAGCAGACTCCCTGTGTGTGGAAGGACTTCACACACTTTTTAAACATTGTAAATTGGTGGACTATTTTACTAGTCAAAGAATGAAAACATAGCTTCAGGCATTCATCCTGTGAGACCTTTCCTTCTAAGAACAGAACAAATGAGGGGGGCAGAGGGGAGTTGGGTAGAACAGAGAATTTGTGCATTCACATCCACTGTAAAAGATTGGCAGTTCAACTGACCAAATAGTAATAGTACAGCAGCAGTACTTCATCCAAGCCCAAGCAGAACTGTTGATCCTGCAACACATCAGCATCCTATAGCAGGCTTGGGAGATGAAGTACATGTGATCCACTTGCAAATTTCACATACTTTAGGAGAGGGCATCTTTTAGTTTTGGGAAGCTTACTGTTCATTTGAAGGATAAACACAGAGAAATGTTACCGGAAAGCCAATGCAATACAGGCAAATCATGGGTGCTTTTAAGGTAGTAACACAGGAATTTAAAAATCAGTGGTCTCAAATAATTTCCTTATTGCAGTCTGCTGAAAATCTCTATCCTTCAAATCCTTAACTAATAGTTTTCTGGTTAGTTTCTAATGCAGATTAGAATGTATTAATAGAAAATGCCCCTTAGACAGCTTTGAGACTCAATATTCATAAATTTATATATATACACATCTCTAAGATAGGATAGATTTACCTCCTTTAAGGGAAACACACAGGTGTGACACTTCAAAAGGATTTGCCTTTATTTACCAGACAAAATTACAGACATCACATTTGCAGTAGTGGCCCTGATTCCACTTTATGTGAGATATGTTGCCCCTTTGTTTGCTGCTGACAAGCGTAAAGAGCCACTTTCACTGCAGATAATAATGGTTAATTTATCACACAGAGCAGTGGCTGACCTCTGTGCGTCCCTGGCCCTCCATCACCTTCACACCTGCTCAAGCTAATTGTTAGAGCCAAGTGTAAATGAAAATCAACTGGGCTAATAATGAATGGAGGCCATTACTCGCAACAGCACGTTGCTTTACAAAGGTTTATCAAGCTATGATATAACCAGTCCCTTAGTCACAGCTCCCTGTTTTATAAATGAGGATAAAGCAAACCTCTTACTGTCTGGTTTTCTTTCTCAGCTTTAAGGCAAAACACCTATATTTGGCACTGTTTTCATCGACTTCTAGCACAGCAAATAATATACTGACATTAGAAAATGCAAGCCAGAAATCTCAGTTCATAAAGTAATGGTAGTATTTTTTAAATTCTGGAGCAGGGGAAAGAATTTCCCATTTACGCATTTAATATGATATTAGTCTCCTAAAATCCATGGCTGCAAAGCATACTAATTAATGAACAGGCAAACACAGGTGAAAATCCAATGCGTAAGTCCCTCATAAATCATACCAGAGACTTTCGCTGTAAAGAGCATAAGATAACCTAGCACTTCAAAACCTAAAATGTCATGGAACATTACCTTGCATGTACTCTTGCTTCAAATAGCTCAAAATAAAACCTAAAACTCCAAAAACTCACTATCTTTTAGTGAATTCAAGCTCCTACATTTACATCCATTTACCTTCAGACAATAAGAAAAGAAATTATGAAAGTATCCAAACGCTTGGTCTCATAAACAAAAATGAATTGCAGAAATCAGGAGGGAGGCTATCTAAAACTCAGAATGTAGAGGATAGAAATAATGACATAAGAGCTATTAAAGTATCTTTAACATCCCACCTCTGTAACTGTTTTCTCATACAAAAAGAATTGTCGGGCTGTCAGTGGGTTTTGTGTCTCCTCCAACCCCACCAAGAGAAAAAAAAGACAGTAGTCACATTCAGAATCTTGATAAAGATTTAAAAAACCCAACACCCTAACTAAATAAAATTCCACTTCCAGCTGCTTCTCATCCATCTTTTTTTATACTTATTTTCAAGCAAAAACTCAGGACCTGCAAAAAGTGAAAACTCTGTAACAAGCTTTAAACCAACCTAAACTGGGTCCTGCCACCTTCACTGAGTTACTAGAAGAAAAGCAAATATCTGTCTTTTTGTAAGACTCTCACTACTCTTCTGTATGCAGCACCACAATTTTGATTTTTCCCCATTTGAGAGCAACAAAGAGTATGTATTAAAATTGTTCATAATGCAGTAAAAAAAAAAAGGTATTTACCTAACAGAATATTTTTTATTAAAAGCAAATGCATACTAGTTCTTCCCACAGAGTATCATAAATCAGAGCTACTGATCAATTCAAAAGCACCTACCCATAAAAAGTTAATAAAGAGGATGAAAACATGCATAATACTTACTACCATGTGTACTGCATTAAGAATGTACTAGATGCCTCCAAATAAATACAGTGCTTTCTTGCATGATTCTGCAGGACAGAATCCAACATCAGTAAGAACAAATGAAAGAGCTACAAAGAGTTACTGCACATCAGATTGCTTGTAGCAGGGCAAAGGCTAAAGAACTGAAACAAAAACGTGAAGTGTGACATTTGGATTTTGGATAGTATTTCAAAACACAACAAGGTCAGTAATACTGCTGAAATTGCACGCACACCATTCCGAGAGCAATCCAACTATGAGATTCTCCAGATTTCTGTAGTAAATTTGCTTTGTCAGAGTTTTGCTCCCTATAATATTTTCTCTTCTTTTAACATTCTCATCAATCGAAAGCCAACAGAAGTTGTGTCACACGAGTTTGGCTCTATATTTATTGCAAGACAACAATAAAAGAAAATTCATCCAGTCTAATTTGTACAGTCATAGCATATACAGTTTGAATAGAGTTATAGGATCTCATCACACTTAATATCTCAGTCACATGCAAACAAAAGCCCAAATTGATGTTCCATTTTCCTGAATGGGAAAATATTTTTCAATATGTACCAAGTATCTTAGAAAGAAAATGTAATTAAATTTGCACTCCTCATGGTCAGACTTGTTTAATGACACCTACAACATTGTACACTGCACTAACTAGTACTAGTTATTTTGGTGCTTAGGGCCCAAAATCTTTTTTGACATGAAAATATGGGCTGCAGTACTTTAATGGAGCTGTACCCATTTACCCCAGAACGTGTGCCTGGGTGTGTGTGTGGTCAATAAACAGAGAGCTCCCTTCAGTCATTTCCGAGAGTACGGTTAAGGACTACAGAAATGTAAGCACGTGGAACTGCTGCAGAGATCCAGTGAAGGCTCTATGCCATTTCATATTACTTTCAGATGGGAGAGATGTGCAGAGCTGCCTTATCTGTTCCCCATGTCACAGAAAGAGGTATATGTCTAATTAGTGATAACAGGTTGCTACCCAGGCTACTCTTAGTATTCTCCAGCAACTGTTCTTCTCCAGCCTACTTAGACCATTGCTTTTCCATATGTTGTCACACATGCTCTCACTGTAATATCTAACATACATTTTGTATAATTTGATTTAAACTCAGTCAGTATTCTTTGCTCATTTTTAGCTGCCAACTGGGGGGAAAAAAAAAAAAAAAGTGCTCAATCAGGATGCGGAGCAAAGTAATTTGTGTACAAGGGCACACATATTCTTTGCCAATATGCAGATGCCAAAATATTTTCCAGAATGAGAACAGATCCTTATAAAGTGGATTTAGGCTTTCTCATGATAGACTTGATTCACTTGGTTACCATTTGAGCCTATTTAGGTAGAAATCCATGGACTCCAGCTAGCCTATAAACCACATGCTACAAATGATGAACTTTAGATCATCACCATTTTCTCTGTAATTGTTGCATTGACATACTGATGAGATATTTGATTGGGAGGTGATGTACTTTCTTTCCATGCTCTCCCACCCCTCAAGATACATATATTGCTTTCTGGAAGGGTATTCTGATTTAAAAAGTGCTTGAGGCCATCTCAGCATGTCTTATTACCTCTCACCTCCTCCCCAGCTCAGTTGAAAAACACAGTCTCTTCTCAGCATCCTCTAGCTCCTCTGCTCTTGTTCTGGCAGCAGAGCTGAGCACAGAGCAAAATTCTCAGTTCATCTATGGAAGTAATTTTTCAGACATTTTTCCAAGATGACACACAGAGCAGATGAGGATCTGTGAGTAGAGCAGGAAAACTTTTCTGCGTAAGTGCCCAGAGTGTTTCAAATACTACAGCAAGCATTCCGTCTGTCCATGATTTAAGAAAGGAAAATACATGTGCCAGAGTGAAAGAATCTGATAAAGCAATTACTGTGCTCACACTAGCAAACACTTCGTATTATATTCCAAAAGCAAGATCATTCTGATTATATAATCTGATTGTATTTTCCATTTTTATACCCATCAACACTTCAAAGTATTTTATGAACAGAAAATTTATGCTACATGTCCCATGAAGCTGTGCTAACCCTTTGGAGAACTAATCATCCCATTAAACAGAATTTTCCCTCCCGGTAATATTTAATACAGTAGAGAGCTTAATTGTGATAGTAAAAATATATTTTAGTTTCCTAAAAGAGGAAAAACACTCAAAAAGTCCAGTCTTGAGCAACTGTTTTCCTGCACAATTAAATTAAAAAGACAGAGAAAAAAGCTTAAAGCAAGGTTCTATTTAAATAGCATTGCATACTTCCATACCAGTGGAAAAAAATGTGTATTTGCAAGAGGGCAGCAAAACAATCATATAGATTATATATTTCACAGAAAGCACATGATTCATGAATGGTAGGGGTATTCAGTAAAGCCAAAAACAGTTGATGCAATCAGAATGCTCTACCATTCTATTAGGCATACAACATTTAAGAAAATTTACAAGCACCAACGTTAGCTAGTGTTCTGGCCTTTACAATTTGTACAATGAACTCAGCCTTCAACAGACAGAATAATTATGCTAATAGAGGAAAAACTTTCCAAAAAAAAAGGCAGTCAAATCTAAGAGACCTGTCAATGCCAGTGTCATCAGTGGAGTGATAACTAGTAAAGAGCAGATATCAAAGGCTGTCTTTTTCTTCCCCTCCATGCTCTGTTCTGTTTGAGCCCATGGTGGTCACAGCTCCTTTAACAATATTTATAATGAAGGAGCAACGTTGGAGATGTCAGCCCTGATTATTCATAAAGGCTCCTCCTGCCCAGCTCTCCCCTTAGGCTAACTGTAAAAGTACCTGATTCCCAATTCTCAAACACAAAAGCGCACAGAGCTTGAAAGCTAAGCTGACTAATAAAGTTTGCATATCCCTAAGAACAAGAGCACACAATGAAGAAGAAAAGGAATGGCAAGATTAAACAAAAACAGTAAGCTTGGATGGGAAATAATAAAAATTTAAAGAGGCAAGAACTTCGATATTCTCCCCCCGCCAAATACTCCTGTTCATTTACATTTCAGCATGTCCTAAGAAGCATCTGCTTCAACTCCTGACTGCTGCATCAAGGTATAATATACACCACAAAATCTGAATTGCATGTTGGAGCTGGAATGATGAGAGGTTGTGAGCAATTTAACTTCTAGGTCACTGAACTTCAACTCGGGAGCAGTCTAGAACAAGGAATAGGACTGACCCAGCAAACAATTCTGGCTTCCTGTTTCATTCTGGGGCTTTTCCTGGTATTTAAAACACATATAAATGTGGGAATTCCTTCAAACAACAGGAAACTGGGCTTACAAGATGGATTTGCCTGCTGTAGAACTTCGATGCATCTCTGAGCACTTGACAAACAATATGGTCTTGGGGATAGATTGTAACAGATTTTTCTTAATCACACAGGGGACTAAAAGGAGACAAGACCATCTTTGTTTCTCTCTTCTGCCTTCCTTCCATAACGACTGACTGCTGGAAAGGGTAGGAGTCATCTGCCCAGGACAAGCAAGTGGGCAGGAAGAAAACAAGAGGAAGGAGTCCATGCTAGTCCAAGCATCCAGTTAGCTGCAGAAAGGTAAGCCTCTTCACTGGTCCCTTCTCCAGACTGACTAACACTCCCGCCTTGCCTCGTATTTTGAGAAGCCCATCTAGTCAAAAAGAGATACAAGAATCTTACAAGCTAATGCCTCCCAAGAAGAATCATGAAGCTATATGGCAGCACACATCAAGTTGCTTAAGGCAGGAAGCAAGAACAACAAACACACTGTCTCAAGAAAGCTACCCAGAGGCATTTTGAGAAAGGAGTAACAAAGTGCAGAATCATCCAATACGGAGTCTGAGCAAGATGGAACTTTCTAAATGGAGGAACTGATGTAGCATCCTGTCTCCAGAGTTCCCTTACTGTTATTTACTCCCATGTAAACAGTTCCCAGGTTCAGAAGTCATAAGCTGACAACATGCTCGTATCAGAACTGCTGACAGACTGACCGAGGTAGCAGTGTCACAAGTCATCAACATCTGAGATGACATGTCCCTTGAAAGTGAGTTCAGCGGATTACACTTGTCCAATCTCTCTATCTGCAACTGCTATGGCAACTGTATCTCTAAATAATGAAAGCAAACAAAAATCTTTTTATTTCATCCAATAAAAATGGACTTTCCATCACCTCACTTTCATAGACTGGAATAGTCATGGATGCTGGCAACAAACTATCTTTACATTAGAAGGATAACACTTTCAAGAGACCTTCAAAACGGTATTTAAAGTGTGAACAAAATGGAAATGAGGAAGGAGGAGGAAAAAGAAATTAAGTGGTAACATTTTACAAAAGTGGTTACAGTGGCAAATCCATTACTCTAGTAGCATTTTTCGTTTAAAATGACACATACACGACACGACTCCTTAAAACGCAGTGACACAAAACTGGAATAGGTAATACAGAATACAAAGTAACCAAAATCTTTCACAAAAGGCTATGAGGACAGAACTGCTCCATTTATTTTCTTCAGAGCACTGAAGACCAGCTACCCCACTCAGTAAAGACAGGCTATACTTACAGACAGTCTAGAGTAACCAGTCTATGTACAGACATGTCACACCAGTGCGTGTGGCAGAATACGTAAGTCACGACTAACCACTTAGCACGTCGCTGAGAAGAGCATCTGAGCTTTAGAAATCAATAAAACAGATAGTGGTGACAAGCTGAGTTAAAACTTGTAGCAACTGTGTAGGTTATGGAATTCTAGACAGACTGAAAAAACATTTTTCATTAATAAATTCACATTATCCATAACAACTTCCGTAGACTGGAGTAGTCCTTAACAGTGGCAACAAAGGACTCACTTCCTTTGTGCAACTGCAGACATTTTCCTTCTTGTGAAAGACCCTTCTATGCTATGAAAGGAAATGGGCAAGCCCTACCTCAACTGATTTTGCCTACACACACGTACCCTTGTGTATCTTTTATTGGAAGGAGAAAAGATGGGTAAAATTTCTGTTACCCTTATAGCTCATGTTATCCCACCTAAGATGACAAAGAAATCATAGAACTGTCTCTGGAACTCAGCAGTTTTGCCTTTACACTAGGGTTGTGCTGCTTTGATTTACTGTAAATCACACAAAGAGAAGGATGCTACTGTGGGTGGTTTACCCACAGAGGGCATATTCTCTACTGGGATATGTAAGCCAGCATTGCAGAAAGGTCAAACAGAACCTTCCTTTGAAAGCTGCTTCACTTAATTCATTATTTGCAAATATGTCGGAAAGAAACTGGCTTTATCTCCAATATATTTGAAAGGTTTGTGCTCTTGAAATGTTACAGCTACCTAATTTGAACCTTGCAAATTCTCCCTGGTGACTCCCCTACATATAGTGGAAGATAAAAACTGGCAATTCATTTTCAGTGAGATACTTTTTCTATCACAAACATGCTAACCTTAACCTGATCTAAATGAGAGATGACTGCAGAAACGACTTCAGCATTGAGATGTCTATAGAGCTTAGAAACTGGTGAAGCATCTGAGTTGTACATCTTCCAAAACAAAATACTTCTGTTCAAGGATCACAATGTCCCATTTCAAAATTCCCACTTGTTGTTTCAACAGTTTTTCTTGAATAACAAGGGTCTGATATACCTAGTTTCTACAGGAGTTCTAGACCTTTGGCTGGCTGGCTAAACGGCTGTGTCATTACCCACCGACATGCTTGTATTTTTAATGTCACTGCTGTCCAGAACCTGTGCTCAATTTTATTCATAGAATCATCTAGGTTAGAAAGGACCTTTAAGATCATAGAGTCCAACTGTTAGCCCAACACTGCCAAGTCACTACTAAACCATGTCACTAAGCACCAGATCTACACATCCTTTAAATTGCTCCAAGAATGGTGACTCAATCACTCCCAAGGCAGCCTGTTTCCAGTGCTTGTCAACCATTTTGGTGAAGAAATTGTTCCTGATGTCCAATCTAAACCTCCCATGGCATAACTCAAGGCCATGTCCTCTTGTCCTATCACTTGTACTTGGCAGAAGAGACAGACTCCCACCTCACTACAACCTCTTTTCAGATAGCTGTAGAGAGCGAGATCTCCCCTGAGCTTCCTTTTCTCCAGGCTAAACAGCCTCAGCTCCCTCAGCTGCTCCTCCTAAAACTTGGTTTTTATACCTTTCATCAGCTTTGTTACCCTTCTTTGGAGACAAGTATCTTTGTCATCTGGAAACATGACTACCACCCCAATGACCTCAGTGTAATTCTACCAGGAAAGTGTTTAGTCCAGTATTCACAATACATATCTCACATCTCTAGCAAGAGGGCAGTGCACAAAGTGATGAGGGAGATGAGGAACAATACCTGACTCAGCTCACTAGCCATGAGGGCATGGCCTTTTTACTAATTAGCATGATTTCAAAAATAATTGGCCTTCTTGACTATGCCACAGTGCATCAGATGAAGCTAAGTGCAAGGAAAGCAGCACAGTAAACTCATTCCTGTGTACTCATTCACTGCCAAATTGTTGAAAGAGGTCATTTAAAAGGTCAAGAATGATGCTACACTACATGAGAGCTTTAATCTGAACATATAAGAATATAGGCAGCAACCTAATTATGAAACCAGACTTAATAGGGAGATGGTACAGAACAAGAAGATAAGTACAGTACTATCAGAAAGTAGCAATTAAACAAAACAGTCTTATATCTTGGAACAAGTCAGCTTTACCTTCCTAGCCATTGTAGCATACTTGCAAGTTGATTTTATAGTGCCTCACTAGTCCACTAGCCACTCACCATGCTGCTACTTGAATCTATTCACTATTAAGTCTCCGCAGCCCAGATAAAGAACACAAAAAAACCCCTTGCCTCTTTTCACATTCTGAGGCACCCTACTGTTGTACAGTATGAACCTGCAGCCCAGCAATCCTGACTTGAGTCTTTAGGCTCCCTCTGTAGCTCACAACAGCCCTTCACAAAATCTCAGTCACAAGCTTTCGGGTCACAAATTAGCTTTTTTAGGGGACTTAGGGTAGATGTAAGTAACTCATCCTTGCCCAAGTTGTTAAAAAGAAGGAAAAATAACTCTTTAGAAAAAAAAAAAATACTTGGAAGTGACTCTTTATCTTAGGTTGCTTTTCCCTGTGAGGATCTACAATCCCAACTTCTATTTATGAAACAAACTTACAAATCTCTTTCCCTTTTACAACTTCCCACTGCTTTTCTCAGCAGGATCCTTAACAAGGTACTATCCAGTGAAAGCAGGAACTGCCTTTGTTCAACAGGAGTCAGCTGCCTTTCTAGGTGGTTTGTATTTGAATAGACAGGCATCCCTATGGCTTATGGTTTTTCAGTGTCACATTAACACTCATCCTAGCTCCTTGGTCTCCACTCTGTCTAAAGCTTGAAGACAGAAAGAATAATGTCTGTATGCTCAAAAGGAGTTTGCAGCTTGCTAAAGGCACACACGGGAAGTTAATGCGCCCTCAGAAGCTGTTATGGGATCTTCAGTCTCTCTTTTCAGGGAAGTTCTAGAACTTGTGAACCAAACTCATCTGCAACTTAGAACAGCCGTGTGGAAAAGGACTTGGGGATATTGGTGGGTTGAAAGCTAGATGTGAGCCAGCTATGTGTGTTTGCAGCCCAAAAGGGCAGCCGTACCCTGGGCTGCATCAAAAGCAGCATGGCCAGCTGGTCGAGGGAGGGGATTCTGACCTGGTCTTGTGAGACCTCACCTGGAGTACTGTGTCCAGCTTTGGAGTCCTCAACATACAGAAGACATGGACCTGTTGGAAGAGGTCCAGAGGAGGGGCACATAAACAGTCAGAGGGCTGGAACGTCTCTCTTATGAAGAAATGCTGAGAGCTGGGCCTGTTCAGCCTGGACAACAGAAGGCTCCAGGGAGACCTTACCGTGGCCTTTCAATACCTAAAGGGGGCCTATCAGAAAGGTGCGGACAGTCTTTTAGCAAGGCCTGTTGAGACAGGACAGGGGGTGACGGTTTTAAACTAAAAGAGGGTAGATTCAGACTAGATAGAAGACATTTTTTATGCTGAGGGTGCTGAAACACTGGCCCAGGTTTCCCAGAGAGGTGGTAGGTGCCCCATCCTGGTAACATTCAAGATCAGACTGGATGGGACTCTGAGCAACATGATCTAGTTGAAGCTGTCCCTGCTCGCTGCAGGGGGAGTTGGATTAGATGACCTTTAAAGGTCCCTTCCAACCCAAACCATACAATGATTCTATGAGTTATTCACTATGTTTGACACCACATCTTCTAGAACAGCAAGTTTTAAAGTAGCATTATTACAATGACCTTGTGCTGAAATATTTCCATTAAAAAAGTCTTGCTCACTCTCTCTCCTTTGGTACATAGGCTTCCCTGTAAAAACAGTATTCCTTAAAGAAATGGGAGGGAGGAAGGGAAGGAAGGATCGTGTAAGGAAACTTCTCCACGCAACTGCCAACAAAAAGAACATTTAACTTTTCTCCTTGTGAGCTCCTTGTCCCAGCTGTCAGGAGTTATTACTTGCCTTCATTCTGGCAAAGCAACAACATTCTTGCAAGAGCGCCCATTAATCATCACATTGGAATTCCCCATTCCAGCAAGTAGCACTTCTTTGCATCTGACTACCTAGAATATTTAATCAAACACTCACTAGTAGCTAAGGATGGGACAGAAACTCATGGCAAGTTTCAATGGGAAAATGAAGTAGTAGCTTTTTAAAAATCATTCATTTCCTGATGAGTCACTGTTGGTAAACTTAACTTTACAGCATCTGCAGCAAAACATGCAGACATATGTGACTGGAGGAGCCAGTTCTCCATTTCCTAAACCAGACATTCAATCTAGATTTAATAAGACAGTAATTGCACATTAAGTACTCATTGATTACCTAAAATATAGTTATGAAGAAGTAACAGCTATGTAACACATCTCTGTTAGATACTCACATATCTATTACAAAGCTATTAAACAGCAATAAATGTTTATCTAAAAAAATATCAATCAGATAACATAAAATACACATCCTATTAAATCCAAGTGAAATACATGTGGAAGACAATTAAAGCTCCTGTCTGCTTGCTTCCATTTTTCTGATCAATGCTGTTTTCCCTGTCTGAAATCTGTCTGTTTTCCCTATGTCTTGAAAAGATACAAGAAATTTTCAGAAGAAATCTCAAGCCCTTCAAGAAATCCTTCTTAGAACCTCATCTACTTGGTGACAGAATATCACCACAGGTCTGCTGCTCCTGACTCTGAGGCACAGAGGAGGGCTCTTTCCACCATACTCCACCCTTTAGTGCAAACAGGCTTCCAGGCAACTGGTTTCCACAGGCAGCAGGGCTGTGCTCCTGTTGCTGTTCTTGGGATTGCTTGATTCTATTATTTAATATAAGGATACTCAGAAACTCAGAAGGCAGTGAGTAGAAAAGTGGCTGTGTTGACAGCAGCTGAGTTAAGCCTCTCAGAACAGTGACTTTGGATGAATAAGGAATTTGTGTATTACATCCTTATTTAAGCATCAATAAGGACCGTACATGCCTCTGATGAAGAGGTACACGCCAATGAGATAAGCAGAAAGGGAAGCGACATTCAATGAAGTAAAGAAAATTGCTATCCCTAGGGAGAAATTTTACAGAAGTAAAAATAACACTTGAGCCACATGTGGCCTAGATCAAAGACAATAGACTTCTGACAATGAATTGGCAGGAGTCTGGCAAAAGACACCAAACCAAGCACCAAAAGGAGGAGACTGAAAATGGAGTTTATGGACCCTGGTGACAGGGTCTCCACACAAATAGGAATTACTGAACTAATGCACATACAAAACAGAAAATTCACTCTGAACATTTTCTTTAAGCCCTGAGAATTGCTTTTTAGATACAAAAGAGCTACTGGAATGAAATGAGGTACATTCTGTCCAGTGGGCACTCCCTGGAATTACATCTGAAGCACCTATGTAGGGCAGCATAATGAAACTTTATTTCTACTGCTCACAATTCATCAATTTTCTGTGTAAGTCCAAAACTCCTACAGACTCACTGGTCTCCTGCTGCAGCAATTAATTCACTTCTCCTACTAAGCTATTAATTAATTTCAAAAAGCCCTTGTTGTTGAACAATGCATATACATCATTAACATCACAGAACTATTTTATTGCATTATTGTTTATTACAACAGAAATTTAGAAAAAGGGAAGTGGAAAGAGTGAAGGTTATAAAGCAAAATAAAAAAAAAACAGGGATGGGTCTGGAACATAGGCATACTCAGTCATGGAAATTCTGTTTGAAGCTTCACTGTCTGTTTTATTATGGATTCCATAGGCAGCTTCTAATTTAGTGCTCCTGTTAACACTCCTGCTGCATCAAAAATTCCCTCTGCTGAACTTTTGTAGAGGTTTTTGTGTTAGGCAAGCACCAGTCCTTTCCAATTTCACAGTTTCCTAATTATGGTATTGCAGTTCTCATTCACTCTGTAAACCTGATCAAATTAAAAAAAAAAAAAAAAAAGTAGTAATTTACAACTGTCGGTAACTGTTTTTTCTTGGTACTGCACTTACCCAGTTATACATAAAAGGTGTGCAATAGCTGATCAGTAACCAGCTTAGCAAATTGTTCCTAAGTATATTGCTGTGAAATGTGTGCTATAGCACCTTCTGTCACAAACCACCATGTAAAAGCTTTGGTAAACAAATACCTCAATTACCAACAAACGAAGGGGAAAAACCTACAAGAAGGATTAACCCACTAATGGAACACTTAGAGCTTTAAATAAACAAACTAACGCTAAACGAGTAATAAAAGGCTGCCATTGATAAAACATATCTGATAAACAACAGAGATTTGGTTTTCTTCTTAGATGTTTACAATAGCCACCTTTCCTTCCAACATCACCCACAGAGGTGTTTCCTTTTTCTTTAACATAGCAAGCTTATTGTAAGCAACAAAATTCATACCTTTTTCCAGTAACAGTGGTTCAGGGCCCCTCTGAAGCATTTGCTCTACAAAGTGACATATTGTGACAAATCCAATGATAATGGGGAAATGTGGGGAATCTGACAGAAATACTTTACTCTTCATTTCCACTAATGAGAATAAAACAGTAAGAGAGACACCTATCAAAAAATTGCAGTAAGCAATTTATTTGGTTGAAATACAGGCAGTGCTTTTTCTTACTCTGCTCTGCTTTCTCTTACTTTGCTTAAAGCAGGCTTTTCATTTTTTCTTCATTTTGCTTTATATTGTCAACCAAGAAGAGAGTTCCTGAGGAGACAAACAGGGGGTAAAGAAGACAAATCTGTCTCCTTTGTGTGAGAGCTGTAGGCCAGAGTTATCAACTCCTCTGCTATTCAAGACAGATTTGCATATCCAAGGCCACCCGAGGCAGAGAAGGCATTTGGAGTCTGATTTTTTTTTCCACAAGAACACATCAGGGAGCAAAGGAAAATAAGGAAACTCCAAAAAAGATCCAAGAAACTACTCGAAAAAAAACCCAAAAAAATCACAAAACTTTGTGGAGGGGAAAAAACTTCCATTCAAATATTTCTTCATTAAAAAAAACACAAACACATTTAAAAAGACATTTTATACATAACGAAATTTCCAAATATCCTTAAAGAAACTTCATGGACAACAACTTGGCATAAGAACTTCAGATTGGAATCCAGGCTGTTTCTGTCTATATCTTAATACAACACTACTTCTCTGCACACAGGAATCAAAGAGGATGGAGTAGCCAGACTGCAAAACAGGGTGGGATACCTTCCCAGCAGCAATCTGGTACTGTAACTAGTTTGGTGGTGATAGAAAAAAAAAAAAAACAAACAAAAAAAAATCTAAAGACAGATCTAAAGTCACTATGGTGGGTACATCTAGCATTTGGAAACGCTGGAGAAATGCCACTGGTAGAGGGCAAGATTCCAGTAAAGCCAATCCCTAAAAAGAAAGTGAAGATTTAAAATGCACTGAAGTGGAATCAGAATTTAACATCTTTACCAGCATGCTGCCAACATTTTGAGAAATGCATCAGTTCAAGTGCAGGATTCACAAGTGTTGACCACAACCTGACTTCTAGAGCACATCACCCCTTGCACCACTGGTGTGCTCACCTGCAAACACTGCATGCATAATGAAGTCACAGTACTAGTCACACTGGCAGTGGCTTCCACCTTTGCACTAAACAGCACCAGACTGGTACAAAATCCACTGCAAAAAACTGTTTCAAGGGAGTTGTTAATGCCTGGTGCTACATCTGAAGGAGAATCCTGAACTTTCAAAATGCTTAACAGCAAGTTGGAAAAATCAGCTTCTAGAGGCCAAAGACACTGTTTGCTAATATATATAAGGCTTATAAATATTAAGAGTGTGCTAACATCTAGACAATAGGAGCAGCTATGCTTTTAGTTCTAGTCTTTTGGTACAACCCAATGAACCAGAGTGACCTGATTTTTTCAGTTCTAGAGGGTATGAAAGCTATTTTCCTTATGCTTTCTCTATAGACAATTAGTTTTCAGATGTATATAGACATAAATAATGCACACAGAGAATCTGAAGCAATTATGCCCAGCTCTCTTCCCCTTCAGGAGGAGAGAAACCCAAATTAGAAGTATCACACTAAATAGTCTCTGCATTTGATACATTATATTTTACTTTAGTATGTCACTTAACATACATTTCTATCTCTCTGCAACATACTAAGAGAATATTTTAATATATAAACTTTGCACAAGGTGACAATCCCAAATTTTCAGAGCTAGGATTTATCCTTAAACAATAACAGAATCTTAAAGGCCACAGTACAACTGCAGCAAACTTTTATGAAATTACCAAATATGAAATCAGAGGTTACTGAGGTGAAAACCAAGACCTGTTGAAAAACAAGGCATGCACAACAATTCAAAAGCTACAGTTAGGTGAGCTGATTCCCAAATCAGATTGATTTTATTTTTTTTTAAGCCCAAGTAGCTTTGTTTCTTTTTATAATAATTCTGGATTTGGGGGGTTAATAGACTATTAGGTCACATTTTTAAAGTATTTCTCTGTAACAGGAGTTCTGAAGGAGTGTATTAAAAATAACCCATGCATAAAACCAAAAAAAGACCAGAGAACCTCTCAAAATCACTAATCCACATGGGACAGAAGTTGAGGAAAAGAAAGAAATCCACCACCAAATACTCAGGGATCCATCAAAACAAAAGTCATAGGTATTCACAGCTCAGCATACAAATTCCATGCTTTCCTATATGCAGAGAAATATTATGCCACAAATATTAATGTCAAAATAATATGAGAATTTTTCTGTGTGACACACTGGCTGGTAGCAAGTAAAGCAGCAGAGCTACCTTCTCTAACTGTTGCCATGAAGAGCTGGAGGCTGGCAGATGCATGTATGCAAGAGGATGAGAAACTGCAGCAGAACCATGTAGAAAATTTGCCCAGCTCAAGCTTTTCCTCACTTAGTTATACTACACCACATTTTTCTCACAATGGCATTTCTCACGTGGCACATTAACTATTAATACAGTACTAAAATTAACCTGTTCTCTCTTAGAAGCTCCAAATTAACCTGTTCTCTCTTAGAAGCTCCAGAGAATTGGTGTCACTGGAGTGAGATTCCCCTAATCTATTTCCTATCTTCAGGATAGCAGTTGCTAGAAGTGCAGTACATGGTCTGTAGCTCCTAGTGGGAGGGCAAAGTAGAAATTAAAATTGAACAAGGGCACTACTTTGCAATCCTAGAATATATTCAAGAGCTACAAAACCTAAAATTCCTATCATGATCATAACTGCTTTTTAAACCTAAGAAATTATTTCAAAGTATCTTCTAGGTCATCCAGGAAAGGTCTAAGCTCTATTTTTACTGCATCCATTTCATAAGTCTTACAACTTTCCAGGTATTCAAAGACTCATTTTTAAATAGCTGGGAAAAACAAAAAAGCAGGGAATCTTCAACAAGAATACTGAAATCTGTTCTGCAAGAAAAAGATAATCAGAGAGCACATTTATATAACACTTACTCCACAAATACTTAGCATTTGTTTAGGATAAAGACTAGATCCTAGTGCCAGATGGTAATAGTGCAAAAGTGGCACAAGCCATTCCCTTAGAAGTACACTGTCACAAACCACACAATATTTAGAGGCAATCCTGCTCAGTTGCAATTAACCCAGTTCCTGCTATGAAGTAAACCAAACCAGTTTATAGGTGCAGTAATGAGATCTCCCTAGTTTTGTTTCCAATTACTATGATTAACTTTCAGAAGAATTGATTCTAGAGCCTAGACCTTTATCAATGGATTTCTTCCTTTCCAGGAAATCTCAGCTAGAGAAGAAGATGCAGGAGAACGTAGGTCCTGAAAGAGTGTCCATAGGTAATACCTGCCTTGGTTTGCTACAAGTGACACCATTGTGGCTTTTCCAGCCAGTCCTTCAGGGAAGAGAACAACAGTTATTTCACCCATCCCAGGCAGGGGCAACCTGCAGTGATTAAGACAGCTATAGGAAAATATGCAAACATTCAACTATAAAGTTCAATTCTTCTTTGAAAATAGGGATGCTGGGTACCATTGTAGTCAGTTATATATCATAGGGTATGCCTTCAGAAATACTAAATCTTCTATTTTTCAGAGCCTTTATGAAACTACAGCTTCTTAATCATTAAAGATCCTTTGAAAAATTTGCTATAAAGCCACACTAACTACATTAACTTCAAATGAACATACACAATATACAAGGTTAAGTCTTATGATAACTTTGTTCAGGCTGATCTCAGTCAGTTCTTTTCCCCGTGTCTTCAATACTGAACAGAACTCTTCCTGTACAGTTTGTAATTGCTAGGATTGGTCAGTTCTCTAATACCTTTTAAATACCAGTTCCTAAACTAAATACCATCCTTCTCAATGAAAGCAAGTCAAGTGATTGGTCTCACTGTTACACCACAATGGACATTTTTTCAGCTAATGTAGATCAATACACTCTGTGGCCACACAGATGTACACCCATCCTGGATTTGGTATAATAATTTTACTATAATATTCCTTGTTTGTTTGGTTTTTTTTGTCAAGTGCTCTTAAAAACATTATCTCACCTAGACCTGCAAGCAAGAAGTTGGATAGGAAACTGACATGACATCTGGAGGTTCTATAATTCAGTCCAAAAATGTCTTGTTCAACTAGTAATGAAGTGGTACCATTTTCACTTCCATGTGCCCCTTTAGTATATGAAAAAGCAGGAACCTTATCACTGTTTAAAACAGTTTGAAAATATAATTAAAAGTAATATTTTTGAGCTAATGTAAATACACAGTCTCCCTGTTTCTTCCTGCCCCCAATATATTTTTACAAGGATTTGCTCAACAGCAGTTGCATGTGGAATTGGGAAAGCTTGAGGAGAATCTGAAGATATATGTAAAATCAAAGTCATTCAATCGTAATGTTACTTCAAATATTCAAATGTTCAAAGACAGTAACATAGCAGCAGAAAATTAACTGTTTTAAAATTCATGTCTTTTTTAAACTCAAATGGATTAGCAGCAGATTTGAGGTAATTAATTATAATTACAAGTTTCCTAAGGAAACATGGCATAATACATTCATTAACTGAAATGTTACATTTGTTCTGTGTTTGATTCTCAGATTATTTTAACACAGTGCAACATTTGCTAACAGTTTTTTGAGCCAGACACCTTTACTTATGCTGAATGATTGCTCCCTCCGTGAGTATCCCCAACTGACTTCAAATAAAACCCACCTGGGCCTTTAATTAGACATTTTCAGCCTATGAAGGTAAAATTCTTTCCTTTTTGGACAAATTCTGTGGTCTCTATTGAACATGAATCAGTGGGAGCTTTTCTCTGGGAAGAACCATTGAATCTGGCCTCACAGTTACTTCCTGATATTCTCTTCACTCCTGAACAAAGGATACACCAGCTAACCAAATATCTAACTAAATACCACGTGCTATTTAAGAGTGCATAGTCTGAAAGTAATCTTAATAAAGGCCTCAATCACATTTTTAATTTTTCAGCTATCTTCTGTTCAATGCTATTGCTAAGCAAAGGACCATTTTACATCATCATTTCATTATGGAGAGATAAATGTCATTGAACTCCTTATGAACCAAATACAGAGAGAACTCACTGCAAGCCATTAATACACCTAATATGTTCCGAACTTCACATAGCTATTAATAAAACTCTTCATCCAAACCACAGCACTCACAATGTAGACAATGCCAGGAACACGAAAGCTGCCTCTTGGTGCATGCAAAAGATCCCTGCTTTGATACCCTTGTATCATTGTCCTCAGTTCAAAAATCAAGGGAAACCAATGATAGTCTTGTCAAAGAAAGTAGCTGCAAAAAATGAGGAACTGGCAAATTAAAAAGGGAATGACTATTTATTTTATGGTCTTATGTGCACGCAGGAAGTTCTGACACACAGAAGAGAAATTAAACAACTTTTCATTTTGTCTCTATGCTTTGAGAACCATGCCCAGTAAGATTACAGATAGGAGAGTGATAGGTCCAGCAGGGATTTCTACCAATTAAGCTTCTACACTCTGGGGGGGTAGAGGTTTTTTTTGAACCATGAGTTATTTTTGCACATATCATGGGCTGCAGTGTCTAGTCACAAAAGGGCTACATTAAGAGCAATGTTACAGGCTTTGCTCAGAGCTATCATGCTTTCCTGCAAGTCCAAAACTCTAAGATTTCAGTGAGAGAACTGAAAATGCTCAGTTCTATAATACTATCAAAAGAATTATATGAGTGCTTTTACCTTTTTAGCAATCAAGAAGAAAAGTAATAATAATAAAAAAAAAAAACAAGCTAAAAGATTATAAGGTTTAATCAACAACAGATACAGCTAGATGATGCCAGATTTTGTTCCACTGCATACTTACTGATTTCTGCTACAGGCCACCTAGGATTCCAAGAAGCTACAGCTCAGTCTGTTAATACCTACAGCTAAACCAGAGCTTTCAGATTACCACTTTTTTATTTATTTAAGAAAAAACAAAACAAAACAAATGCACTGTTTATATCTGTTCTACATGCAAATAACCATAGCATTTTGAGTACCTCTATCACACAGTTGTTTCAGGCAACAAGTAAACTAATTTTGAGTCTTTATTTCACAGTATTATGGATACCCCACTTTGTAGCTTGACAATTCAAAGTCACACACATTCACACAGGATTCAACAAATGTAGCTTTCATTTGACAGTTCTACAAGTCCACCAGACCACACCAAACGTATCAATTTATATCTCCACAGACAGTATAATATAAGCAGGCATGGAATCAGACATAATAAAAAAAAAAAAAAAAAAAAAGAAAAAAAAAAAGGATAAAGCCACCCTGCCTAAAACACTCACTTTTTTTGTATCACAAAATACCATTTGAAAACATGACAGAATTTATGAAAACACTGATTTTTAACCATTTGTGTAACTTTAGCCAGTAATAATTTCCCCTTCTCAGAAATGCATCCAAACCAGAAACAGGAAAAGAAAAAAGAGAATTAAACATAATGTGTCTAAAATTTCCATTTTCCACCAATTTTTCTACATTTATTTTCCTCTTTCTTAGTATCTTAATCTTAAGAAGTAATTTAGACTGTTGGTCAGCTCAAAATTGTTTTCTGGTAAAAATAAGCCAGGACCATTCATTGCCTATTTTCACTTATTTCACATAGGCTATCGAAATGCAGGCACACCTTGTATCACTTCCTAAGGCCAGGAGAGGAACCTGCAAATCTGCTGGGATTCATGCTTGGCTTGCTGCCTGCAGAACAAAAACTACTTCAGTCTCAGCACAGAGCTGTTTTACTAGGTTGATACATAAAACTAGGCTTTCCTCCAGTCAAACAACAATAATTTGTTTTAGTTTGATAGGTCCTTCTAAATAATGGTGTCATCAGTAAACATCTGGCTTCTTCCTAGCAGATTAGGCCTCCAATGAGGAAAGTGTGTTTATAATTCTAATTTGAAACACGGCACATTAATATGCTGATTCTCGTAATGTTTGCCTTAACCTGTTTGGAGAAATTATGACTACAAATATCTTGTACACAACACCTCTAAACTACCAGCTTGTACAAACAACACAAGAGCCGATGCAGTCTCATACAGATGATTAGAACCACTTCAGAGGCAATCATGATTAGCGCTTTGGCTTGAAGCCATATTTTACACATAAACAAAGCATCTGTTCTGAGTTCCTATCCCAAGCTAATAGACCCACCTCCACTATTACTAATAAGCCCGTTAGAGAGAGCCAGATGGCCTATGTGAAACAACCCTGGCTTTTTCCTGAGCTAGGCAAACCAGAGCCATGGAACCAGAGCTGGCTCCAAATCATATTTCCTTGGGCTCTAGGAGCTAGTAAAAAGACATGTAAACTGGCTCCACAGAAGAATACAAATGCTGGTACCATCCATTATTCAGAATTGATGTGAGGCCAACACCTTCCCCTCCAGATGATCCTTTCATGTAGGTACAATGCAGGAAGATGCAAAGCACAGCACACTTCTGCAGGAGTTGGTGTATTGCAATGCAGACTGTCACCATTCCTTGTGGGGATTTTCTGCAGACTTTGCAAAACCCTGCCTGCAGCAAACAGTACTGCGCAGCTGTCCTTGCTGTACATTGTATGCACGTGACAATTGGATGGTTTTACATATTTAATAAAAGTGTTATATTTAATTAGTAGAACTGGGCTTCAAAAAGGATCTCGTACTCCTTGGCAGCAACTGGTAAGTGGTGGGAGCCAAACAGAGAAGCACTTGGCTGGTTCAGTTTGAAGAATTCTTTTCCTTCTTGTGACCCAAGTTCTCATTTAACCAGTTCAGTTGTTTCTAAGTAGATTAGTCAAGACGCTCCACAAGCCAAGAAGTCAATGCTGCGCGGAAAATCATAACTGACCCAGCCTAGGAAGACTATTAGAGAGAAATCTCTTTATATTTGACTTAGAAGCAAACAGACAGGTGGCAGTTAGTGACAGGCAGAGATAGCCATTTAGGTTGCTTGCCCCATCAAACCACATGTATAAAGAGAACTTTCTTTTCCCCCCCTTTCACTGTCATGTGTAGGGTGCTTTATTCCGCTATGCCGACAACTGAATTTCAGCAGTTTATGTCTGCACGAACAATCAAAGACAATTCACTACACCAGGAGCAAATGAACTCCACTCTGAGAGCAGTAGCAGGTCACATCACCCCCGAAGAAGTAAGGAAGTCTGGCAGAGATAAAGTCTTTTCAGAACAACAGCACAGCCACAGTGAGCATGTTTCTTGCATGCTACTATCCTGAAGCTACAGACAAAAAAAATCCTTTACTTCTGTCTCACAGGGATGCCAGCAGATTTGCAAAGACATAAACCTCCCCAAACACAGCTATCTTCCCCCTTACCTTGCCATCAGAGACTGAAAAACGAATCACTGTATGAGGGGAAAAAACCCTCATGGAAATGTGCTGAAACAATCGAGGCCTGTCACTCCTCTTCATTAAAAGCAGGTTTCACAGTACTTATTGAAGCTCTGTGGCTCTCTTGGGAAAAAAAGCCAGAATAGAAATGTGTAAAGTATTGTTCTTCATATATTTCCCTCTACTGCCAGTCCTGTGAGCTATGCACACAGGGCTTTTCTTGATTTTAAAGGAAAGCCCTGGAGAACAGCCATATTTTACAGCCCATATCAAGTGTGTTCCTGAATCTGTGTCACTGTCCACACTAGCAGCTAGAATTTCCTTCGAAGTATGAAGTATTTAGTAAAAGGTGCCCAAACAGTATCATCCTGCTACTGCAAGGATTTCAGCTGTTTTTTCTTGAAGGGACTATTTCAGTGGAGGTAAGCAGGAGTACAAGACTTGAATAAAAAGAATGACACATGAAACCATGTTCCAGGGCTTCTCATTTAATATTTTGAGTTGCACAACAATAGGCATTTTGTAAGGGATAAAGAGAGGAGATTTTTGTTATTCCCATCGAAAGCTAGAAAGAAGAGGCTAAGAAGGAAAAGGAAGAGAGGAAAAGTGATCAAAAGCAAAAGCAAACCCTTTGTTTCAAGAGGAAAAGCAGGTTCATGGTTCTTGCAAACTTCATATAATTAACAAAATAAAATGCATAACACCAATACCAAGGACTGGCTACACTAGGCATTTTCTTGCAGGCTTTACTAAATTAAGTTATTTGGAATAAATCTTTTGTGCAATTCTACCCTATGAGAAAGCTGGTTTAACAGGACAACTGGAATGAAGTCTTAGTCCAACAAATCATTATGTGTCCTGAGCAGTCCCTTCCAAAAGACACTAAGGGAATTATCAAAGCTTTTACAGTAACTCACAGCTGCAAGCCCACCTCAGTCTGCTATTTACGTGGCAGAGGGGAAGCCCTCTGTCATTTCCAGGGAGTATAAAATTCTCTGTACCTCTACTGGACAATTGCTCTGTCACAGAGATGCTGCCCCCACTCTCCTCTGCCACAGCACTTTGCTTTATGAAAGAGAATTCCCTCATGATGACTGAGTCTGCTTCCTCTAAGACTGATCATGAGATTTTATCAATTTTATCACAGCACAGGGATTATCAGTCTAATGAAAAATCTCAATGCATTTTTTCAGAGAAGCCTTCAAACACTATTTCCACTATTAATCCGTATGAGTAAGAGCACACTAGACATATCGTGAAACAGTGTGAAACATGCACTATCACACCTATTAAGCTGAAGAGATCCCTTTGCTTATTACCACATGTTAATGCACAATTTATTTAAAGCCCAGTTTTTGTGTGCTGAATTATCTCACAACACAGCTGAGCAAGTGCTCCATTTGCACACGTCAAGCATTCTAGTCTATTTAGTCCAATCCCAACTGCTTAATGTCTGAAACAGAAGCATCCACTACGTTCTTGATCTAAACAGCTAGTTTAATACCCTTGGACAAAAGGGCCTGGTGTTTTTGTAAGCTCCCATGGGTCTAACTATCACAAAGAAGGGATTGTTGAATACACACATTAAAAAAGGAAGAGATAGGAGGCAGGCGGTCTGATCTTTATGACCCACTGATTATTCTATCAGTAAGTAGAAGCATAAATCTCACTCCTGACCTAACAAAATACTATTTTACTTCCCTTTAGTCTATATTTTATCTTTTATAGCCAATAAAACATTAAACATTACAAAAGGTTATGTTCTCACCAATATTTTCACTAATTGACAATAAATTCCACGTTGAGCCAAGCAGAGGTTTCGGCAGCAGTTATCCTGACAGTTGTTTGACACTCTTTCTGCAATTCACTCTGAATACACTAGAGTCACTAATACCAAGAAAGCCCATCTGGAAAACATGACACTGAATTTGAATCAGTCTAATGACACTCTTAATGATTTAATGTCAAATCTATACAATAATACAAAGCAGAGCTATTTTCCAATCATCTGGTATAGTACTTACTGTAGAAAGTGAAATTGCTTCCCTCACCCTGCCTTTTTGAACATCCCCAAACACTAAAATCAGTATCAGCCTTCTTAGCTCATCTCCCTGAGCTTTAGATCAAGGCTCTAGACTTGTCCTGGCTTTTTATTCCACATGTGTTAAGAGGGGAAAAGTAAAAGAACTGGGGGGAGGGGGGGGAGAGGGGGGGAGGCAGAATAAAGAAGAGAGATGAGGGGACTTCAGAAGGTTGAAGAAGGGAGACTAAAATTTTAATGTGCTGCAAAGCTAAGTACTCCAGTCATCTGGACTGTATGGGTATGAAGGACAGGCAGAGTGAAAAATGGGTCTAGAGAACTACATGCATTTTATGGTCCACCAATGTGGGAGAGAATGGCAGAGTATGCAGTCATTTTGAACTGGATACAGAAAAAAACCCCACTCAGAACCACTGATCAGCAGACTCCCAAAAGACTGAAGAGAGGACAAAGAATAAGGACAGACATCACAGGACAGAGATAACAATTCTGCTATCACAACACAAACTTTCCCCAAGTGTGTCAGCCTAAAGGGCTCACTCAGTCACCAGCTGTTTCTGTTTATTCCATGAAGCACTGTCTATTGAACTCTTCATTCTCATCTCAGATGCCTGGTCCCAAGTTTTCAGATTTATTATTGCCCTAGGGCAAAGTAAGACCAAGCTCTGCAGCTCAGACACCTATGAAAGTACTCGCTCACCTGAGAAAATAAGTTCAGATACATAAGCTATGAAAACGGATCAAAGGTTCAAAACACATTTCCCAGGCAGCATTTGAGCTGGAACACATTCATTAATGGTCATCAATCCTGGAGAACTGAGAATGGAATTGAAAATATTAAGAAAAGAGGTCATCACCTGCAGCAGGTTTGCTATATCAGGAATTACTTCAGAATAAATTAATCTCTAAATTAAAAAAGAAACTGAGGCACAGAGAGGATAAATTACTTGGATAATGTCAAACAATAGATGAAGTTCAACAGGGGAAACAATCAGATAATTCTGTCCCACTCGGTGTTTCTTTTCCTCTTCTATCAATGGGTCAAAACTGCTGACACACTAATGAAACACAGAACAGCATGCCTTAGTAAGACAGTTGTACAACATGTGGTCAAGACCACACTGGGAAAATGTAGGAAATGTTAGTTAGCATCTTGTTTGAGGGGAGACGAGGATGGCTATGCTTATAGAACACATTACAGTATTAATCCCAAATCAAGAGCGTTTTCACAAGTCAATTCATGTCTATTTATAATTGGTGAAGACTCACATGATCCTTTCAGCTATGACTTTTTTTATAACAATGAGATTTTTTAGTGGCATAAGAATACACAATGACAAGGATTAAGCTAAGACACAAAGAAAATCTGGGATCAAACAGTCAGGACATCTTCAAGACATCTTTAAGAGAAACTCTTAACTTCAATGGAACCAACATGATTCTGTGTTTCTATGGAGTACTGTCCTGGCTGACTGGCCTGCAACTCTGCAAAAACTGGTAAACACCTGCTATTTGGAGGCAGGCATACAATATGAGACTCAAACACCGAAGGGTACGTAGACACCTAATTCCCACTGCTAAACCAACAGGTCTAGATCTTCAAAGACATTGGACTGCTTAATGCTCTGAAATGAAAGCTGAAGATACAGACCTGAATTTACAGATGGCTCAAGACTCTGGCTGAGCATTTCACTGTCTTGGACAGCTTAGGCAGGCTCTTACAGCTTAACAGACACATCACACCAGGGATCACAGTATCGCTTTCCTAGCTCATGGGTTTCATTTGATAAATTACGCACAACATTCCCTTCTTTTCTTTCTTATATTTAATCAGATAAAATCAATTTGTATATGTGAATTATCTACTACTTACCCAATTTCATGTCCTTTTAAAATACATTTCTTACACAAAGAACCAAGAGAGGCATCTCTGCAGTTTATTCATCTACTGTCAAGGTGTTTTCTGAGCTATGACCTACACTAATCCCAAACATATGCAACACAATTCATTAAAGCAAAAAAGAGAGAGAAAAGTAGATTGCAGCTTCTCTCACAAGGTCCTGTGCTGCTGAGTCTGAGCTCGACTCATTCACACATGGTCAGCTTCTGAATATTTTGTCAGTTCATCAGTTGAAGTTCACTATTTTAAGCCTTTTGGGTCCTACCCAGTTCCAATTACGTGCTTTAAAACACTGCACTAGCACCATCATCCATTACAGGTATAGTGCCTTAGTTCTGAAATGATTGAATTTCTGATTTCTCACCACAATCCCATCTTCTCTGTGTGACAATAAATGGTGGAGGGAGGAAGTAACTGAAAAAGTAAAATTCTACCTTATTATTTTGTTCTACATGACACACAAACTAATACAGATAATGATTAGGTATATTTTGAACTGACAGGCCAATCTTGTTCTCACAATGTAAAATAAATTAGTCTAAGACAGAAGAGGAACAGAAAAAGGAGTAAAACTGTCCCAAAACAGGTAGCATGTGAGCTCTGAATATCATCAGAAAATGAAAAACTGTTGCTTTAGTAAGACTTTCTAAGTTAAAAATAAATAAATAAATAAACCAGTCTGTGAATGTCCCAGAGGTAATTATAACTTAACATCAGCCTCTCCTCACCTTGATTTACCCCAAAGACTTATTAAAA
>JANIJG010005531.1:0-29674 GCA_024611175.1 Megaceryle torquata
TGCTGGAATGGGCTGCCCAGAGAGGTGGTGGAGGCCCCATCCTTGGAGTCATTCAAGGTCAGGCTTGATGGGGCTCTTAAGCAACCTGCCCTAGGTAGAGGTGTCCCTACTTGTGTAGGGAGGTTGGACCAGTTTACCTGTAGAGTTCCTTTTCAGACTAAAGGGAAGGGACCTCTAAAGATCATTGAGTCCAACCCCTCTGCCAAAGCAGGATCACCTAGGGCAGGCCATGCAGGAAGAGATCCAGGTGGGTTTTGAAAATCTCCAGGGGAGGAGATTCCACAGCCTCTCTGGGCAGCCTGTTCCAGGCTCTGTCACTCTCACAGTAACAAGTTTCTCCTCATGTTGAGGTGGAACCTTCTATGCTCAAGTCTATAACCGTTATTCCTTGTCATATTATTGGGAACTACAGAAAAGAGATTGTCTCCTTCCATTTGACACCTACCCCTCAGATATTTATAGTCATTAATAAGATCCACTCTGTCTTCTCCTCTCAAGACTAAACAGTCCCAGTACCCTTGGTCTTTCTTCACAGGGGAGATGCTCAAGTCCCTTCATCATCCTCATAGCATTCCACTGGATTCTTTCCAGTAGCTTCTTGTCTCTCTTAAACTGGGGTACCCAAAACTGGATACAATATTCCAGGTGTGTTCTCATCAGGGAAGAGTAGATGGGGAGGAGAACCTCCCTAGACCTGCTGGACACAGGTATACTACGTGTCACAGCTTCCACAGGTTCATTGTGTTGCAATGGAGTATTTTACCTTCCTAGAGACTGTACCACAAGTATCCTGTTGTTGCTCTCTGTAGCACTTGCCTTTTCATCTACTTCTCTGCTCTTCATTGCAGCAGTGCCCAAGAACAAGATAGGATCTTGCTGTGCTAGGTCTTTATGAACTCACAGTGAGAGCTGATCGCTGTCCAGAAGTCACCAAATAATTAGATAGGTCAGGCCAAAAGTGTGCTGGGAAACACACACAGCAAATGTGTCAAAGTGGAAGCACAGAGGTGTTTAGTGCAGTTAGTTATAACTCCTGCAGTTGTTGGGCCTGACCTCAGAGCTGTCTCTCCGTTGAAGAAAAAATAGCACATACTTACTGTGTGTAGATACACACTCAGAGAGGGAAAGGCATTTGCTTTGTGTGCTTTGGCAGATCACAGGTTTGGAAATGCAGGGTGGGTTGAGGAAAAGACTGGAACTTGAAATTTTTTGACTATCTGCTTTGTCAACAGTATCTCCCATTCACCACCATCCATCCACAGTGATATTTTTGTTTTGTTTTGTTGTTTGTTTGGTTTGGGTTTGGTTGTTGTTGTTTTTTTTTTAATAGGGATTGTTTCTAGTGAGATCTTGAATTAGTGGTTACCTGGAATCTTACCTAATTTTGTATAGCTTGATGTGCCTTTCAAAATCTGTGCAGCTCACACTATAGTGCATGCTTTCCTTCTTTGTCAGTTCTATTCCATGAAATGCCTATGGCAGACCTTTGTCATTGTTCATCTGTCTTTAGACTTCTCCAGGGTTCTTTAAGGCATACCTTTTCTCTCCCTCATCCTTTCCTTCCACCTCCTCCTAAAATCTTAAATAATAAAAAGGCTATTTGAAACTTGTACACCACTGCTGCACTTGAACTATGCAATTCCATTATCCTTGCAATCCCACAAGATTGAGCTGGGAATGATTTCAGTAGTCAGGGTGCAGAATATGACTGTGGTGCTATCTGAGGGAAGGGTTGACATGAGACTGGAACAGTACAGCAGTGAGTAAACGATGGAGTTAAACTAATAAGCAGACCCAATTTTTTTATGTATGCCTTGGGGTATGTGCATGTCTTAGTCTTAGCTCTAAGCAGGGTATTGTTTAGGGAAGTATATACAAGCATGACTAATCTGCATTTGTCTCCCTCTCCAAAAACATTGTGCCATTTGAAATGTGTTATTTTTCTGTATTTAAAGAATATTCTTTCATAATCCAAAAGCTATTTTTCATTTTTTTTCTAGAACAATTGGTTGAAGTGTTTTTATTAATCTTTCTATTATTTAAGCACTTCTATCTGCAATACACAATAGAGGCAAATGAATTGATTTTTTTGAGACAAGTTTGCTTTTTATCTTACAGAAATGATGACTCATGAGATACATCCAACCCTCATCTGTATTCCTCCCCCAGCTAATAAGTTAAATGCGAGTTTTGCATTTGTATTGAAAGACAGCCTATGCTTACCTCACCAGGGAGCTTGTTTGAACATTGAGTTCACAAGAGAAAAATTCCTTGCCACAGTAAAACTGCATCTCTGGGCATTAAGGAGCTTTGCAAAGTTTGCTTCTTAAGTGAAGAAAACAGTATTTAATTCATTGAAGAAAACAGTATTTAATTCATTGCTCACATTTACAGTGATCCTAGTCTGTCACACTTGTAACTCTTCATGGTGATGCTGGACGGTTTGTGGCTCTGATACATGATGAGAAAGCAGACACCTGTAATATTTTGTCTTTCAGCCTGTTAATCCTGCAGATGGAGAGTATCAGGATGTACAAGATGCTACGCTGATCTAAGACAAGAGCACTCTATTTTCATTCTTACCGAAACAGCCCTACTGACAGTTGCTCTGCTGCAACTAAGGGAGCATGGAGGTACTTCAGGTCAGTGTGGCTGCTGAAGACCTGTGGTGTGGGAAGGCACCTTCAGCTGGAGCTGACTCCCACATTAATGCAGCCAAGCTTGTTTAAAACTAAAATGATTTACAGCCTTGCAGCTCTGCAGGGTGGATGCACCATGAGTTTTAGCTGAGAGGCAGAAGAGGCAGATCCAAGTTTATAGCCTCCCAGGGGGGGATGCCTGATAGGGGTGCACAGGAATAAGAGACTTTCCTGGTCTGCTCATGTCTGGCAAAAGTTTCACACCTAGGATCTGATTTCTCTGACCCGGCTCTTCCCTCAAAAGGTGCTTATAAACTAGGTGACATGAATAGGGGCAATACTGAAGCCTCTGTCAACTGGGTTTAGGGAGAGAGTGTGAGAAACCAGTTGCAGTACAAATTGGTTACTTTGGAAAGCTGGCCCTGAAAGCTGGCTTACAGGTGGATGTTTGAGTTGTCCATTCAACCTCAAACTCTTGGGCAGAGATATTTGAGTTCTGTTATACAGCTGAGCCTGATGCTGATTATTGTCCTTTATAAAGATTTGATCCTTCTATGAGGTAAATACTGTGTGACATAGAATGGAGTTGAGCTCCTGAATTGGCTTTGCTTAGATGTTGATCAGTGTCTGGCTTCAGTGTATGAAGCCAAAACAGTGACATGGGAATGAATTCTCAGTCTGGACAGGTGTTTTCTACTCTCTTCCCTACTGTTAATTATTCAGCAGCTTCACAAAAGTAAGCCCTGTTTTTCCAAGTACTCCTTTTTGGTGAAATCTGAAGAGGTAAAGCAAATGAAGCAGCTCTGCAGAAAGAAATCCATACTCTGAACATAATTTTTTTCCTGTTTGGTCACTGCATTCTTAATACTGCTTTGCAGATGTTGGGATGACTGGTACTTAACTAAGGAAAGGCTGTTGAGACTGATTTTCCATAAACAATAAAAACTCCATGTGTCACTACCTCCTCCCTTTCACCATTTCCTGGGGTGGGAGGGACTGGCTGTAATTACAGAGGCTGCAGAATAGACATGTCCATACCCTCCATCAGCCAGAGCTCAGAGCCTCGTTCTGTGTGATGCTGGCTAAGGCCAGACTATTTATTGATTCCTGATAAAAGGGGGTTGGAGATTTTGCAGCACTTTTGTTTTCCTGGAATTCTCCATGGTAAGTGTGCTGCTGTGAATGGAGTTCTGATAGATGAACCTGCAGAAGTGCAAGCGATTTCCTGGGTCATGTATAGCAAAGGGTTAAGCTTGTTATCCCATAGGATGCTAAACAGAACATGCATCTGCACAAATAAAGGATGAAAGCAACCTAAACCATCACCTTCACATTTTCCAGTGGAGAAAACCACTTTGGGCAGTCACAGCATGTGGAAGGAAGAAGAGATTCCACCATGGCAGGAAGGGGAAGTTGAACTCTCTGTTGAAGTTCAAAGACTGAAGGCTCTGGAGTGTAATTTATGCTCCTGCCTTACAAGCCCAGTTAGGATTTTGGTTGCAAGTAGAGCAAAAAACAGAAGCTTAGTTGAGACAGTTCTGCTGAAAAATACATCGGGCAGCTCTGTGAACAGGCAAGGAATGTCTTTATAGTTTGACAGGTATGATTTAGTTTCTCCTATCCCTTCACAAGACAACTGCAAGTGGAAAAATACTGTGACTGACTACAGGCCAGTAGGCCAAGAGAGATTTTTAACTCTGTGACAGAGAGAATGGCTTCCAGCTGGCTTCAATGAGCATGGTTTCATGGACACTTCAGCACTAGAACTGACAGAAGTGCAAGTCAGGTGGAATTTTTGGGGGTGGATTCCCCTTAGCTGGTGTCAACAGCTTTCCTTAGTTTGAATTTCATGAATGGTCTGTTGGTTTGATGTAATCCTGTGCATGGGCTGAATTCCAAACTTAGGAGGGCAAGGTAAACAAATTCCCAGTGCAAAAGGACTGGGACTTCAAATCCTCCCTTATGCTAAAAGTAATGTTAAAAATATAGTATACCTATAACATACTATTTGTAAATACCTTCTGTTGAAAGTATACAATAATGAAGATAATATCTGTGTGCTGAAAATACCTAATTTCACAGAAAAGTAACTTGGGTAGTGTGTATTTTGCAGTTTGGTGTTCCATATAGCATTCTATTAGTTTCCTCATTCATTTCTAGATGTTTGCTCATTAGGCAAGATCTCCTTTACAAATTGTAGGGGCTGTTTAAATGCTTTAGGGGATGAGCATATTTATTACAAGCTGATAATCCTTGTAACTTGTTACATTAAAATATAAATGGATTAGAGTAGGGTCTGATGAGAGGCATGAAAGTGATTATTGAAACCATGCAAATAAATGCGCTAGAACCCTAAATAGTGTGATAATCCTCTCAGGGGAAATTGCACCTTCATTCATTTATAATGGTGTTGAGATTGACTTTGTTTTAGTCCAAGTTTGAGTCAATGCCTCCATGAAAATCTCATGACTTGCCTTCCAAAATGACATCAAAGATGAAAGGAGAAAAACAGTCTTGACAAAACCAGGTCACTACATCAGCAAGAGCAGAGTGGGCTGAGCTCTGCTTCCTAAATCAAAGCCTTGCTGCAGGAGCATTACTGCACTCCCCTTAGTGTGTCACAAGTGCTGCTCTTGGCAGTGAGGGACCAAAAAGCATCACAACAGCAGTTAAAGGGCTGAAGGCCTTGGGCAAAGCCTGGTGCCTCTCCTCTTTTGAGCGCTGCTCTCCTGACACGAGAATGTGGGGCTACTCGAGGCATTCCTTTGGGGGCCATGTCCTGGTCCCAGCTATGCTTTGTAGCCAGCCCCTGTACAAGTTAGGAAGGAGGAGGAATAACAAGTCCTTTGTGTTTAAATCCAGCAAAATCTCAGCAAGGGAACTGAGATGTTCTGCTAGCCCTGTGCTTTCATAAGAGTAAGTGTCCTTTTGTAGTCTTGCCTAGGAACTCCCAGGACGGGGAGAGACTAAGGGTCTTCTAAAGCATACAAATCTCTAATGTCTGTGAGCTGTAAGGAAGAATGTACAGGCCAGGAGCTCATCTCCCTCCTCTTACAGAGCATGGAGCTGTCAAGAAGCCATCATCTTCCTTTTCTGCCACCATTCTTGTGTATCCCCAGAAGAGCTGTTCATCAGGAGCAGAGAGAGATCGATCCAAGCACACACACGCAGGGCTGTGGAATCGCCATGTGGGCAAAACAACTCCTTCAAGCACAGTTCAGCTGTCTGCAGTGGTGGGGTGAGAGCTAGAGGGCATTTGTGAACAGGACTCTGCTCCTGGATCCTGTGCCACAGTGTCCTCCAGCCATTTTTGTAATGGGTCATTTTAGTGTATGTAGCCAAAACTTAACAAGATAATTACATAGCTGGCGGGGCTAGGTAATTAATAGCTGGCACAACATTCTGTAGCATACAGATTCTTTTACAGGTGTTTTGTGCAAAGTGGGAGTGCTGAGGTGCGCTAGTTTTGCTAGTTTGTAATAGGGTGAAAAAACCTACAAGAAAAAGGATGTTTTGAGGTTTTAATTAAATAATGAGCAGTGGCAGCAATGGCAAAGTGCCAAGGATTCTCCAGGGACATGCTTACTGAGCAAGCGATTTGCAGAGGAAAGGGAACCTGGATGCGGGAAGCTTATAAAGGTGTCTGTGTTCAAGAATAGCATCTGTTCTTGCCAACAAGCCTTGCTCTTTGTGTTGCTTATTTACTTTACTTAATGAGGAAGAGACCTTTACCTGTGTCTTTGACGATAGGGGTGCAAGACTTCTGATGTAACCAAACGAATAGCAGTAACAGCACGTGGTCTTTTGCAGGTTTCACTAAAATCATCCAACCACACATGTAGCAGATACTAAGTGGAAGCTGCGTGGCACAAGCCTTGCTCTTTCTATAGAGCACCTTAGGCAAGATTTGCTGAAAGAAAAGACCTAGTCTTGGGCTTGAAATGTCGCGCTGCGCAATCTGTCTCCTAACATAGCTGCCACTGCATGCCAAAAGCTGAGTCTGCTCCTGTGCTCGTGGTCTGGTGTTCCCCTGGCTGTGCCTTGTCAGCAGAGACACCCCAGCTTCCAGCAGATGCAGCTCCCCGAGGTGTTTGGGTCAGCCACCTCTCCCCACAGCATCCTCCTGAAGCACTGCAAGCTCTGCAGGGGCGTGGAGAGGAGCAGTCACCTGAGCATATGTGTGGTCCCCGGGGAGATTGTGCCTCTACAAAGTGAATGCTGAGCACGAGCTGTCCTGACCCAACAGGTCCTCTGGAGGGTTAATATCGGGGAGGGAAAGAGAAACTTACTTTAATAATATTAGGAAGAACTGCCTTGGTTTCAAGTGAATTAGTATCTCTGTGCAAAATAAATGGCTTCTATCACCTTAGGCTTTTCTGGGTAGGATTTTGAGCAGAGCAAGCTAATAGTGATTCTGGCTCATTGGGATTTTAAATGGCATTCTTGCTTCTTGGTGTAAACAGGTGATAGCGTAGCATGTGGGAGGTCTTTAATCTTGTCTTTTAGATTTATATTTTGTAGGATTAGAATTTTTTTTAAGCTTTTTGTTTCATCTTGAGAACTGGCAGAGGCAAGCAGGCAACTAAAGGTACACACAGAGCATTTTAATGTGGCTTTTTCCTGAAATCATCTGAGCAGCCAAGTCCCCTCTGACCATAGCCCCACCCTCCCATCTGCATTTCGTAAGGGTATTACCACTGTAATTAATAGGAGTTGTATAACAGTACCTAATTAAACTCTGATCATATAGTGTAAATTTAACTTGATTATCGTTAACCTCAGTGAACTCTGCAGGAGATTAATCCTGGTGATTCACTCAGCACAGAAAGCAACAGCGCCAGTTTTGCAAAGGACCAAAATATTCATGTATAGAAGTGCTCTGTGCTTTGAAACCCCGCACGGTAGAGCCGTGTACCGATGATAACACCAGTGTCATCGTGGGGATTGCGCTGCAACTGGAGTCTCCCCATTTCCAAATTGGTTAAAAGCCTCTGGGATGCCAGCAGGCTCCTATGGTGCAGATCTTAAAATCACTGAATAAGGAGTCTGAGAGGATTATGGTTTACATAAGAGTTTTATGTCTGTCCTAAAGCTACAGCCCCTAGGCATTTGTGGGCTGTGTACGGTGTCCACCAGTGATTCACGGACAATGGCACCACCTGAATGACAATAAGCCATGTTTTGTTTAAGACAAGATTTCAAATACAGGACTTGGTCCCTGTCTTAGGAAAGCTGTTGCAGTTTTGTCTGGGGGAACAGGGTGAAGGCAATAATGTTTATTTATCTTGATATCTGCAGATTAAAATGCTGTGTGCTTCTGCCCGGTGTGCTAGAGAATGTTTCCACTTTCCTTTGCTAAAATACCAAATGAGCCTTTGTAAAATAAGGGGTTTTTTCCTGTATCTAGTCCAAAAGTACTGGGCATGGGGTTTGTCCTGTCTTTTAGTGAGCACATCTGTTTGTTGGCCGCTAATAATAGTTTAATCAATGGGGCCGATTCCTGCATATTCTCTGTCTGACAATAGCCCAGAAGACCCAGATGAGAGCAGAAAAAGGTCTTTTGTATATGTTGCTTTTTTTTTTTTTTTTCCCTTAATTAAAAGCAAAGAGAAAGTTTTACTCTTGTTTGCATGAATGGTCACATCAAACGGTACAGGAAAATCTAGGCCAAGCTGCTTTCAGCAGGCTAAGGAACATTACACCGTGGCACCGCGTCCTTTCCTAGTAGCAATGCCTCTTAATAAATGCCATGCACCTTTTGAACTTTCTTTGATCCTGTTAGCTTTGCTTTTCATGAGTACCCCAAAGCCCACCTTGCCCCTCCCACGGTCACCGTGGCGTGGCTGTCCTTAGGAGATGTGTCCGTGTGGGATGGGAAGGCGAGGGATGCGCGCGGGGAAGCGCGGCTGGTGCTTCCTCGCCGCCTGCGGAAACGGTGCCGGTTATATAACGCCCTCGCTGGGGAACGAGGTGAAACTCTGTCAACTCTTCTGCAGGAGGTTTCAGAGGGTTTGGGGCTGCTGGCTGGCTAAAGGGTAAGTCAGGAGTGTGTTTCTTGGGTTGGGGGGGGGGGGTGTGCGCACACAGGTGTGTGGTAGTGTGTGTGGTGCTGAAAAGAGGCTCCAAAATTACAGGCTGAGATTTGCAGGCGATGGTACCTCATGCAAGCACGGCCACTCAGCATGTTGCTTGAAATAGATCAGTTTTAGGATATTGCTGCTTTGTGAAGCAGCTCTCTAACTTGTCTGTACTGTTTTTCTGGTTTTCTCTAATGTGTCTGAAACACAATTAAGAATATGCTGTGCTTAAGCCACAATGGCTTTCCCTTCATCATGGTAATAACACTCTCTGAGAGAAGGCTGTGCTCAGGCAGAGAAATGCTTTAATTACATCTAACAATTGCAAGATGTTGGCACTACTCTGAATGTAACTTGCTGGGGCTTCGCTGTTGCTTTTTGCACTTGTAGAGTTGTGCCTCTTTTCAGCTCAGCTGGTACACTTGCTTGTCCAAGTGCCAGTGTTGATGTTGACTGGTGAGTGCAGGCTGGATGACTGTCCATGAGTGCTGGGTAACCATGTCTGTTTTGGTTTAAGCTGGATCTATAGGTCTGGGTGTGCTTGCCACTGTCACAGAATTGCTACTCATGGGCAGCACTCATGTGGAGCTACTGCCAAATATGCATCTTGGAGCAGAAAGCAATCTCAGTTTGCAGCAAGATGAACAAGAAAGAGAATGGCTGAGCTTTTAGGGGTTATGTTATGGGGGTTATGCTTGCTCTCTAAGTGTTGTTTATGCTTAAAGTACGTGGCATTTACTGGTGACACTGATGGTTCCCTTACAGAAATGGAAGGGCTGTGGAGAGGGGCTGTACAATCCATAGCCCACTTAGCTGTAAATTCAGAAGATTGAAACAGCAAGAAACAGAGCCCAAATGAACCTAAATAAACAGGGGGATCTGAATTATTCACAAACAGAAATGTCTGTTCCGGAATGGTCAGGTGCCTGAATCCAGAGCAGCCTCGGGCTGTGGGACTGGCATTGCAAGGGTGAGCGCTGTCCTAAAATGAACTGTGCAACAGAAAAATGGCTTGATATTAGATACAAGCTGTATTCCCCTGGGACTGTGAATCTCTTGGGTTCAATTTTTAAGCTCTTCTTTTTTCTTTTTTCTTTTTTTTTTTTGTTTTGTTATCTAAAAGGTACTTGCTGCCACAATTCCTGTCACTTTGGCTTTTGCATTTGTTCCTTGCAATATTCAGCTGGAATAGCAGACTGCTGGGGCCCACGTCCTGTCTCATCATTGTTCTCCTTCTCTCACTGCACTTGGGTCTTGTGGTCCCATAGCCCCGGCTGGTGCCCATCTGGTTATGTGGCCCTTGTGTGAGGAGATGTGTGTAAGAAGAGGAGACTTAACCTGAGGGCGGTGTCTCACTCCAGACTCATATGAGCTGCATGAGGACAGGTTGCCAAGCAGTTTTTATGCTGAACCTTGATGGTGGTGGGCAGCTGGATGTGTGGTGGCCATTTCCTTTGCATCTCACTATTGCACTTCTGATTTGTTGCAGAAGTTTTGCAGAGAGCAGGTCCCCAGTGTTTCATACCCCCATCCCAGGTGCCCTGGGAGGGTTGCAACAGGGCCAGCTGAGGCTGGTGGCCACCATGCTCGGAAAGTGAAATGAGCTAATGAAATCCCACCTTGGTGGCAAGAGTGTCATATAACCATCTTTACACTGGAGGAGGTGGCTTCTTTGTGCTGCAGAAACACCTCATTGCTTTGGGAAAGATCATCAGTTGCCCACTACAAGTGGGTGCAACTAATAAGAAACATTATCCACGAAGACTGCAGGCAGGTTGAGGCAGGAGCTCTTTCTTACTGCAGGCTGTGTGGTGCAATAAAGATCACAACGGGCCTACAGCCATGACCCTGTCTGGGGTCTGCACTCACCCTAGGTTATGCCTAGAAGGAGGACAGTGGGTGAGTGGTAATTAGACTATCAGATGGCAAGCTGTAATTCATGCTATTACTTCTCCAAACATGCTCCTGAGACCACAGCTGTGGGTTTCTGTGGTGTTCCAAGAAGCAGGGAAGAAAGGCAAGGAGGAAGCACACACATGGTGCAATGAGTCTGTTAAAACCTGTCTTGGATCCTCTGGATCCTGCTGGGATCCTTCCCTGGGCCAGAAATAGATCACAGATTTGAAAATGCCATTAGTATTTAGGACTAGAGATCTGTCTCTTACTGGCCAGTTCCTAGCTGATGCCAGCCAGAGACAAACAGAATGTGGTTTGACCTGCAGGTTGTCTGGTGTCATAGTGCAAGAGGTTTAATGGAGCAGGTCTGTATCCCAGTAACAGCTGCCTGTGGACAGATTGGAAGCTAATGAGCCAGTTTGATCCTTGGCTTGAAAATGAACCAGAACAGCTTCAGTCACACCAGGCCTGAAAAGTTCAGCTTCAGTCTACCAGGCTCTTTCTCCTGGGGTAGGGTGCAATTGAGTAGAAGCAGCACAGGGCTGGCCAGGAAACAAAGACTGATAAATGCATATCATTAGTCATAAAAATCATTATAGTAATTGGAAGTGATGGGCAGCCTTGCTGGGAACTTAATAGATGCTAAGAGTTAACCACACCTCAAAGACTATGCTCCACTGTCTCCTTGAGGTAATTTCTGTCTTGCTGGGCAGGAGGATGGGCAGAAACCTCTGCTTTCCCTTTCCAAGAGGGGAAAAGCAAATTAGTCCTGCCTGCATCAGAAATGCAGCTGTTCCCCCAGCACTGCAAAAACAGCAATGGAGTTAAACCTTCCATTGCTGCAAGCCCCCAAGCACTGGGTACATTGGTTGAGCACAGGCAGAAGGCCATAGCTATAGAAATACTGGAGAGCTGCCTCACGTGTCATATATCAGTGCTGGGGTGTTGGTGGCTTTGTAACTTTTGCTGCCCCATAGCTGAACCTGCAAGGTTCCAGTTGCCACCTGAAGATGGTGAGCCTTGCCCTATATATCAAGGAGATTTCTCTCTGTGCACATTACCATTATGAAATGGCAATTAAAAAAAAAAAAGAAACATCAGTACAGTGCAGTGTGGTGCAGAGCTGGGTTTTGCAATCCGTCTGCAAGTCTTCAGTTGGCAAAGCTGCTCCAAGTTTATCTGAACTCTACTGTTGGATGGTTTCCCCTCTCTGAACTGTGCTCTGAGCAGGCTGCTGTTGCTTGTGTTGTTTGTCACTGACTTGCCTGGATATCACTATGTCAGCACCTTTCCTGAGACTTTCCTATGGTGGGTATTTAGCCTGGTTAAAACACCTACCAGCCAGATGCCTCAGCAAGTGCAGTGCTAGGCAAGCTTTGCTCATTGAGTAACTTGCTTCCTGAAGGAGAGTTATTTTCATGTAGACAAGGGTTATTAGGACTGCTTTGACTTCCTGGAATGCATTCTGAGAAAGTCCCCGTGGAGATAAGTTAATGCCACTGATCTCCTCCCTCCCTGATGCACCTGCAAGAGCAGTGCTGCCTCTAAAACAGCAGAGCCATGGCGCTTGGTTACACCCCGGGGTGGAATGCTGAGCATCTGTGCATCTGTTAGTTGACAGACATCCTACCAAAGGTACCTGCAAGTAGTTTCCTTTGCTTCCTTTAAGACACCAGGTGAAGAGATGCCTAGGGGAGCCACTTTGGTATTTGCCTTTCTGTGTCCCAAGGAGTAAGCCAGCCCAGCAGGTCTGCAGTGGGAAACCAGCACAGCGCTGTGATGGTGCCAATGTCTGCTGGCAACTGCTTTACCCCTCAACATGTGGTCCCTACCAGTTGTCAGTCCTTAGATTGAGTGGTTTGGCCCTTGATTTGTGTTGGGATGGCTCTAACAGAAGCTGCCTGTGGAGTTCTGATGCAGCTGGCGCACTTGCAAGACCTTCTCCTGAGTGCAATGACTGCTTCTGCTCAGGCATGGGACTGAGATCAGATGCCTGCTCTCACACAACTGTGGGAGCCTGGTTCTCCTTGAAACCTCTGACAATTTTGATCTGAGGCTGGCAAACAAATGAAAAAGTGACCAAGAATAGGGGATAAGGCACAAAATTGCTGAAGCATTTCTTCTTCAGAAACAAGATAAAATGGTTTGAGAGCTTTGACAGTGACTCTAAGGGGTAGATTTGTTCCCATTATAAAGTTTTAAACTGAATGTTTGAAGCAACCTTGCCACGTTAGAAACTGTGTGTTCAGTGCCCTGATGCCTCTTGCATGTGCTGGAGACAGCCATCTGCATATTTGGACATCAGGCCTCACCCTGCTAATTTCTGCAGGAGAGTCTCCTTCAGCTCATTTATTGGTGGTTGTGCCAGGGCCAGGGATGTGTTAAAAGAACTGTAAATGAAGAGATCCACATGTGTCAGGTGGCACCAGCACCTGGTCACTTCTGAAATGAGCTGGACCAGCTCGGAGTGAGTGGTTTTATTTCTCTTCCTAGAACTCAGATGATCAATCTGGACACATCTCTCAGTGGTCACGAGAAAGCAACAGGAGAGAAACTACTGTGGAGGAGTGTTCCTGAACTCCTGTTTGTTTTACGTGTTTCTAGAATAAATCAAAGCACTACCTTATTAGCAGAATGTTAAAATGGACATGGTGAACTCTCCACCCTAAAAACTTTCAGTGTCAACCTAATTATAAGGTTATAAATAACCATGAAGACTGAAGTGTAGGCATCGGTGATAAAAGCAGTAGGACGGGAAGAGTACTGACTGTGCAGAGAAGAGCTTTTCGGATAATGGAAGGTATCTGGATGTTTCCTGTTGAAACCTTGACATTTTAATAGTGTACTCTTCATGCTGCTGTCTTAAATTTCCTTGCCTGTTCATTGAATCTGGGAACTGTAAATGATTGCACATGCTCATTGCTGCAAGTGTAGGTGGTGAAGAAAAGAAGTCCTTGAGAAGTTTTTTGGTCAAGCAGTGTAGAAGTGTGTCACATAATGAAGAGAATGATTTGGAGAATCTGAGCTGGGTGGGCTGGTGAAAGTGTTCATGTTGCTGTCTGTCTGCCCTCCCATGATGTGGGCCTAAAAATGGTACATAAGTTTTACCTTTTTTCCACCCTTTTGTTAACATCCTTGGAACAGGGTTCTGTGATGTGGTCCAGGGCAGCTGCTGACTCCAGCAACAACTGGCAAGGGGCAGACATGTAGCAGGGCTGGGCAGGAGCAATGCAATCGTGGTCCAGCAACAAGAGCAGAACCCGCCTTCCCCCTGCTCCCGCCTATGCTCTTCATTTTGCTTTTTGGACAGTGCCCAGCACTTGTCAAACCTCTCTCATCTGCAGGCCAGGAGGACGTTGTCCTCCAGCAGACTGCTGTGTGCAACAGGTACAGCAGCAGGGCTAGTGGAGTAGAGAGCCTGAATGGCATGAGCATCAAGGAGGGTCCCTTGAATCCACAGGATACATCTCCAACAACTGATCCACCTCACCAGTCCCTAGGCCTCAGTGTCACATTGCAAAGTGCCACCTCGTGGTAGCTGCTGAAGCCATGAGCACCCATCTTGCCAAGGTAACAAGCCGTTTGATGCACTTTGCACTAAAACAACTTTCCTCTTACAAATGTTTCTGGGTATTAAAATGGGCTTAAAACCTACTGCGTTTCTTGCTTTATCTTGGAGGTGGTGCAGGGCTGGGTTTGACTGGCAGCTCAGCCACTGCTTGCAGTTTAAGTTCTTTGGGATGGGATGATGATTCCCTGCCTTCCCCAGCCCCTGTTCACTCACTGCCCCCGTGGCAGGCTGAGCCCTGAGACTTCAGCTCCAAGCTGCAGGCAGCAAAGCGCTCAGCACAAAAACCTGAGCAGCAGGGTCAGAGGCAGGTTTGTCAGAAGTACCTCAGCTTCAGAAAATTAAGGCTTTTATTTTGGGGGGAGCAGAGGAAAGGACAAGAATGATTACCAACATGCTAATAAAACCCCTAAAATAAATAACTAAGCATTCTTCCATTTCATCGTATCTCTTTAAAATTTTCCCAGGATGTTTTTAAAGAGCTCATTGTAAAATAACGGGTTGTTCTTTCCCCACAGGTATAAATTAAAATAAAAACATTTCATTTTCTCCACTTGTAGTTATTATAGAATTGCCCAGTCTTGGGATTAGTGTGAAGACCTTTGGGAAATTATTCTCCTGGGCTGCATCACGTGAGATGTGCTGCATCCACACAGGTCCACAGCTTTGTATAGCAGGGGAGGGAAGGGTTCAGCACAAGTCTTGCCCACCTGGCTGTAAAGGGGAAAGCATAGGTTTGACTGGAGTTATATTTAAACCTTTTCCTCATCAGCAATGAAACCGGTTCTGTTCTTTAATTTAAACTTTGTAAAAGAAAAGTGAGGCTTTATGATGAATGGTATTGTCTGCTACAATCTGATTGACTGCCAATTTTTTTTCTAGTCGAAGTATTTTGTTGCAGGAATTAACAGAGATCTAATAGCTACCAAACTGGCTTTAACATTACAACACAAACATGTACATAAGAAGCAGGCGTCTTCCTCTGTGTGCATCCTCCTCTGTCTACCCGGAAGAGTAGTCTGGCTCTTAACTGTTGCTGTGGAGCATCTTGGGGAAAATGCTGAGCCCTGTTGGCTGGAGAAAGGAGACAGTGCTGATGCTGTGAGACCTTGGGGAGTTGAGCCTAAGGCAGACCAACAAATTGCCATATTTTCATTGACTTCAGTAGCCTTTTGATTAAATTGCCATTCCCTCCATGGACTCAAATACCAGAGTTATAAAGATAATGAAGGAGGACTAACAAAGGTAAGCGCAGATCCTTAGCGAGTAATAAAGGCAAGCACAGATCTTTAGCCATCCCAGTCCCTCCAACACGCCAGTTCATTGAACCTATTTGCTGTTCTGGCTTCATCTTGGCCAGAATTTGATTTTGAGTCTCATAGGTGGGTGAATCAGGCAGCCCACTGCTCAAAGTAATGCTTCAGCTGTGTGGAAAATATTGTGCCAGGCTAGATGTTTATTAATAAGCTGATTTTGTAAGGAGATGGAACACCATGTCTGAGCTCTTGTGGCCAGGCTACCTAATGATATTGGACAGCGAGCAACTGTCACTTTTGCTAAATCTGTCATATTGCCAGTAAGCTGCTTACAGCAAGTGGTTGAGGTGGGCAGAATGACAGTCTAATCCACCTTAGGGCTCTACCCAAAGTCAAATTTGGAGGCTGCTTTTCTAAAGAACACAGTTGTCCCTTGGAAATTGTCCCAGAGGCACAAAGAAAGCTGAGGAGCAGAACAGTCACGAACTTTGCTGAAGAAACTCCATCTGTATGGGGCTTGTAGACCTTCATCCCTGAGTGATGATAAAACAGGACTTCTGAGGAACAGAACTGACATGGAATTTGTCAGAAAACATATCCTTATACATTGCTTAGCAGTGCGGACATATTTGCAAGCAACCTGAGGGGCTGCAGGAGAGTCTTTTCTAGAAAAGGCTTTCTCTATATAGGAGTGCTATGAGACCCAGTAAAGCTTTTGTGGGTGGGAGCTGTGGGAAGTGGTACACAAAGAGGCTCTTGGCTATCTCTTTCTGTTCCCTGCATAGCAAGATGCTAATCTCTATCCCAGAGACCCTGCCAGGACCTCACCTGCACCAGTGCAAGTGCAGCCCCTGTGCTCTCTGATGACTCTAGGATGGGGTTTGGGAAGGGAGGAAGGTGTGAGCACCCACTTCTGCTGACATTTTCCTGAACCACCTCCTGCTGGCATTCAGCCCGATGTCATTCTTCCCAGTTGCTATATTGGGCATGACTGTCCCTTTATGCTTCTGGGGTAGGAAAAGAGATTTATCCCAGATTTCTCCCAGTCTTTTTACAGGTGAGATTTCACCTGTGCATCACAAGACACAATATGTTTTTCAGAAATGATTCCTATTTTGGCCCTCACTTGGCCAAAATTCGTAACAGATCCATTTGAGTAGATAAATAATCCTGTTGATTGAGGTTCTGCTTAATATTAAACTAAGTCTGTTGCCGAGTCAGCACCTTCATCTTTGGCAACCTTTGAGCTACAGAAGTGTTTATAGATGTAAATATTAGATTGTAAAGACAGTTTCTTCAGGTGACGCTGCAGCATGTGGGGCACGGTGCTGAGCTTTATGGGGACAATAAAACTCAGTGCTGAACTCTGTCATAGTTTCCTCTTCTCAGGTCTTTATATCTGCTCTTAACTGTTCCTCAGTGACATTTAATGGTGTTTAAGATTATCTTCTCTCCCTTTAAATTGCCCTGTCATCTGTGCAGTTCTCCACATGTAGAGGGTGCTTGCTGATACTATTGTCTTCCCTGTGGTTGCAGAGAAGCTCTGCATGAGGTTGGAGTGCTGTGTCAAGCTGAGACAATAGATCGTACGTAGAGTTTGAAGGCTGCTGATTAGAATATGCATTTGAAGTGATGGGATTGTACAAAATTTGCTTGGAAGGAGCTGCAGGGGGCCTTCAGTTTTGTTGCTCCCCACAAGGAGATCTACAGCAGTGAAAGATAGAGAGGTTCCTATATGACTTCTAGAGGTAAAGCTTAGGAAAATGAGACAGGAAAGTGGTTTCAAATGTTACCAGGAAAAGGAGATAAGAGATAGATTAAATGCCTTATTAAAATCACTTTGTGGCAGGGCTGTAGGTTCAGTGTGGAATTCATGGCTGTCAGCCCACTGACACCAACAACAGTCACATGCTAATGAGTTACAGAGCTGCAGTGCCCTCCATTTCCTGCAGAAACTGGTGAGCATGTGAGACTCCATGGTGGCAATCATAGATGATGGGTTGTGTGACCAAGGATACCAGTTCATGAGTAGCTGGTTTAAGATAAAACCGAAGGTGTCAGTTCTGTCTTCTGGTTCCTGCCATCTCCACTGCATCAGCACAGTAGCAGCAAACTAATTGAAATTTTAAATACTTTTCTTCCAGCATTAGCTTTCAACCATGCAAATGTGATTTTCCCCACAAGGGAGGCTGGGAGTGGCAGAAGTGCTTCTTCAAGGTTAAGATGTGCTTGAGCTGGTCATGAAACTGTACCCTGAGGGCTGCTGAATCAGGCTGCTCGTAAAAGTCAAGAGCATTTTAATGTATGATATGTTTATGTCCTTTCTTGAAGTGTTATAATGAGGATAAAGCGATAGCATCAGGGGAATGGGGTCATAGAGCAGACCCCTGGGGATGTGCATGTCTGGCTCCTCTGGTGTTTGACTTGGGATGTGTTTTGGTTACTGACTGCTAAACATAGCAAAGGTGAAGGTGCATTATCACTCTTCTGAGTTTCAGTTTGTTGTGTCTTACTGGAGAGCAGCACATGGTAGCTTTAACCAGCTGTAATATAAGACTGTTGAAAAACACAGCTCTGTTACCATAACTGCACTTTTATTTTTATCTTCAGGAGGAAATACTTGTTGAAATCATCTTTTGGCTCCCAAAAGTTGAAGATGTTTCTAATTGTAATGGTGGCTACAAGTACATATGACTTTTTTTAAGGTAGAAAAATGTTTACTGATAGGCTTATACATTTGCATTGTGTGTTCTCTACAGTCTCCAGCAATTGAGTTGGGGTTTTCTTGAATGGCTTTAGCAATTATTTAGGAGGTGATGGACAATCTAGGGTTTTAAATACACTTTAGATGACTCTAGTACAAGGCCTATGGAGGGATTCAATGAGGCATTTATGCCTAAAAAGAACCCACCCAAATTAGCTCACCTACCAGATGAGAGATCCACTTACTGAGGGCTTGAAGGCCTTGCTGAGGAACCTGTGGACGGTGCTGAAGAGCTCCTCAAAAACCAGATTTCTCAAAGCATTTTAGGTCATGTGCATTCAGATTGCTATTTGCTTTCCATAATGCTTAAACTTTCATTCTCCAATTGATTTAGAGACTCCAACTTGTATTTAAAGTTAAGAATCAGAGGGGTAGTCTGTAAAATCCCTTCATGGTCTACTCAGGGAAGATTGGCACCTGTTTGCTGGCCTTGTCCTAAACCCCATGTTCCCAGAAGGTCAATGACAAGCAATACTGTGAGTTAAAAGTACTTGGTGAGAAAGATAACAGAATAAATTCTCCAAAGCAATATAAGACAGAGCTATTTTAGACAAGAAGTTTTTCTCTTTCTTAATGCTATGGATTTTTTTTTTAACGTTGTGTACAAATTGTGACAAGCTCTAAAAAATATTTTTAAAACCTGGAGAACTAGGTAGACAGAATTATTTTCCATAGATTTTTATCCTTCTCTTTCTCTCTCTCTCTTTTTTTTTTTTAAGCATACAGTAGAATTCATCAAAAGGTGCCATTCTTCTTCATGTTGGTGCCAGTGGATCAGCAATCAGTACAAAAATTCATCTCTTTCTCTATGAAGTTGTACACAATACCTACGTTTTTGAGTTGTCAACTTTGCAAATCCTTGATATGTAGATATTATAATTTTTTTACTAATTACTGCTGTTCTGATGAAGTCTTTAAAGGAACCTCATCCAAAAGTTTTACTTTGCAGGTAAAACTTAGTAATCCAGTTTCCCAGTAATCTAGGACTCTGCTGCAATCCAGAATAAATAAATAAAGCCAATAAAATGTGCAGACATCAAAGAACATTGGTAAATGTAATCACCAGGATTGAAAAGCTGGCAGTACATCCCTAAAAATAGCTCATCTCACAGGAAGATGGCACCATTTAAAATTAGTGGCACATAAAAGCAGAGAGGCCCTAGTGACTATCTTGGGCAGCAGTGAGAGTAGGTTTATGTTGATCCATTTGTTTCAGATGTTGAATGCTTCTTGGAAACTGGGCCCTTTCAGGCATTTCAGTTTGTATGTCCTGAATCACTTTTCAGGTGTTTAACCCTATTTGTCTCAAGTCAATCTGGACGTGGGTTTTGTCCCCTAGTGCTATCCACACTGTGTTCTGAAAATCTATCTGGTCACTGATTGCTTGGCCTGCCCTGCCCTGGACCAAGGGTTCATTGGAGGAATTTATTCTTAAATAACACTTCTGCTGTCTAGATTTTTATCGTCATTAGAATTTCCTCTGGAGGGGACATTGGTTGCATGTGAACTGCTGCTGGCTCTCACAAGTGCGTCTGTGTTTACACCAGCCAGGATTTGTTCCTGGAAAGTGGGAAGGTGGGCGCTCTGCTCCCACTGTTGTGCAGGGGCCCAGCTCTGCAGCCTGACTTCATCTCGCTCAATTAACTGAGTTCTCATCAGGCTCTACCAGAAGGTACTTCAGCTGCAGTTCTGGTGGTTTGATAGCTTTCAGCTATCCATAAATGCATGATAAAGCTGTTACTTTTATTTGGGGTGGTTTTGGTTTGTTGGTATGGTGGGGAGATCTGTGATGGTTGTGATCTTTTTGAGCTGGATGCTGTACTTAAAGCTTCCCCATAAAGATGCCAAACCAAGGAAGTTGAGCCATGTTAGTCATAACATGGGTAACATTTACAATCTTGCCCCTTCCTGAATGAAAACTATTGAAACAGAAAAACTGCACTTGGTTGAATAGGGATGAACCTAAACATGAGCTTGAGTTTCACTACAGCATTTGCTGAATTATGTCCTAAATGAATACTATAAAGTAAGAGATTGTGCAAGAACTGGCTTCAGCTATGTAGGAAAATCAGGAATGTATTTTACAAACGCACAAGCCCGATGCATTGCAACACCAAAATGAAAAATACACTTTGCATTCACCAATGCTGACATGTAGTGGGTTGCAATGGTTTTGCGCTGCAAATGGCCCAGTAACAATACACTGGGTGACAGCGCTGTTGAAATGGAAGATAGCACTGGTGTTTGGGAACAACTCTCATATGGGAGAAAATAAAAGTCTGTTAAGACATTCTTTTGTGAAATAGCTCCAGACAAAGCACTGAGCACACAGCAATGTGTAGGAGAACTGCATTAAGGCTTCTCTCTGTTGGATGAGTCATGAAAACTTATGTAAATATGCCTTCTTATAAACTGTATTTATCTTATTCATATAGAGGAATCAGTAGTAATGCTTCTGTCTTTTCTGAGCAGCAGTGAAGTAGTTATGGAGTACAGAAATTGGGTAAGCAGTGTTAGTGTGCCCGTTCTCCCTGTGGATCACAAAAGAGAAGAGACCAATAAAAGCAATTCCCCATGACCATTATTTGGAAACTTAAACAAAATCCCAGACCCTCTAGTCCAGGATGGTAATGCTATCTAATCAGTTTTTGAAAGATGGGTATGAAAGTCTGAGTAGCATGACAGTTGAAAATAATCTTCCTTTTTTGTTTTATTTTTTTCCCACTTGTATGTATCTCTGTGTGTGCTTCAGCAGGGAGTCGATGTGAAGGTTCAGAGGCTTTGTGAGCATAGCTGCAATTTCCTTGAAATTTCTCAGAACTGAGTTGCAGCTGCCCAGTGAGAATTGGCAAGAGTCAAAATATGGTGTGACACCAAGAAAAAGGATCTCAGCTTGTGTAGGCTCAAAGTCAGAAAAGTGCTGTGACAGCCTGCTGGTATGATTCACGTATTTTGGAAGAGCTTATGCTTCATACCCTGCTCCGAGTAGGACATGCTTCTCTTCTGGACATCTTTCAGCCTTGTGCAATCAGTCCATCTGCATTAAATGTTAATAATAAAAATAATAGGGATACTAATGGATTGAAATTTCATGGCGTTTTAGGGATGTTCTGTCTGCTGAAGCCAGAGGCAGAGTAATAGACCCCCAATATTCCTAGGTTTCTAGTGCTTGGATTTTGAGAGCTACCATAGTCTTTAATCTTCTGTGATGAAAAGGGGACTTTATAATGAGATGTGTACATTGAGCCTTGGGGATGGTTTTGGACTTGGGCCATCTTTTCAACTACTGGCATAACCAATGCTGCGAACTTTAAACCACCTAAGGAAAAACCTGAGGTCTTTGATGTCATACCAAGATCATCTGGTGCCACAGAGCTACCAGTGGTCACCATAATGGTGAGCCTGGCATCTGGCCTGTGAGGTTTATCCCAGCTCTCTCCTTTCTGATGTGTTTGCCTGATCTTTGAACTCTATGTAAGTCTATTCAGGGGATCCTAGATTTTCATCCCTGGAGCCCATGAGAGCAGAAAGGAGGATCTTGGCTTTTTCCCTTTGTCCAGGACAGCACAAGATATTTTCTTCCAAGCAAATATTTACCAAGTGCACAGAGGAGAGTTTGTATACAATTTGTTGGCATTACATCAATACCGATTTATTCTCTTGCGTGTTTTAGAAGTTTAATTAACATGAGCTTTGCAATATGTGCTGGAAAGTAAATAGCAGGCACATCTTTATTTACTTGACAGAAGAGTAACACTTCTTTAGAAATTAGGAAAGCTTTTCCTAACTCATGTGACTCTATTCGCCAGTACCCTGCAGGCCATTCTGCAGTGCATACACTTCTTAAATCCCTTGTAAGCCCAAATATCAGGCTTAGGGGAGACTTAAATGCTGTGCAAATCTTGTGGTGAGCCTTGGCACAGGGGGTGATGCTAGATTTCATCTGAACACCGTGCAAACAAGCAGGCAGACCTGAGACCAAAGGAGTTACTTGACCCCATCAGTTTGGCTGTTATGAAGAGGCTTTTATGGAAACATATCAGATGCAAAGACTGATGCTGCTTTCTTGACTTTATCATGTTAGTCATCAAAAATATCCAGCATGAGCAGATGGATATGACTATGACTGAACAGGTTTCATTTTGAAGAACTTTTTGGCTGAGAACTTGGATGTCCACTGAAATAAATCTCAGCCAGCAGCATTTTATAATAGGAGTCCCGATATAACCTTTACCAGAGAATCACAGATGGCAACCATGTGAGAAGGCTACTGTGCTTTTGATGCCATCTGCATTGTAATCACCCCCATAGAAGAGTGTCTTATCCTATCAGTGATACATCATCCTTTGATGTCTCATCCACGAAGTCTTTTTCTGAGGCCTTGAAAATTATTTACACATGAGATTTTCCTTGCAGAGTCCAAGGCTCAGACTGATCAGTTGTTGGAAAGTCACTGCCAGTGGTGGCAAATATAGTTAGAGGTAAGAAATCAAGCCTTACTGGAGCTGTCAGACCTGTGAATACTTTCGTATGTTTAACTTTTAACCATCTCAACAATGAATCCTCATTAGCCTTCCTGGAATTGCCTGTGTGCTCCAAGCCACTTATAGGTGTACGTATCATCAGGGCTTGGGCTTAGATGGAAAAGGAGAAAAGCCCTGCTTTGAGAGAGATCCTCCAAACACGATCATATCCTGGCTCACAGAGAAGGTCTGTTCTCCCTAGATTGCATCCCCCAGTCTACTGCAGACCTTCACACGCTTCCTTGGGTCCTTTTGGTGTAGCAGCTTGTGTCTGGGATAACAACATTGTTATACTCCCCCATTTTCCAAGAGGAGCTTTCATCATTTCATAAGCAGCTAAAACATGCACGGCCACTAACTTCACTATTAACATAGCATTTACAACAGGCTTAACAAGGACCAGACTTCTCACTGATGATTAGTCCTGTGAGACTGAGCTGAATGCAACAGTGAAACTTAACTTTTCTCAGTATTTCGCCTGTTTGCACATAGCTGACCTTTCCCTCTCATTCATTCCTATTCCTGTTCCTGTTTTGTGTTTCAAATATCATTTAAATGCTGTTTAATGTAAGCTAAGTGCTATAGAAATGCTACTAACTTCTGCTCTGTTCAAATTTATCGACTCTGTCACTCTAAGGCATCAGATTAGTAAATGGCCTTCTAACACCCTGATACAATGAATATCCTTCCAGGTTGTCATAATAGAAAGGTGGAGTAGCTCTATGTTTTTTCCACAGTTAAGCAAGAATAAGCATAATATTTGATAACTGTGCCTCATCTCCCCATACATGTTACTACTCTGCTACTTTGAATAAGATATTACTGGCTGGTTTGTTTGTAGTCATTACCCGCACTTCAATATAGAAATTGCAGTGGGTGATGTTTTGTTGGTTTTTTTTTTTCTCTGGACCTCTTTATAACTCTTCTTTCATCTGCCTCCTGATTTTTCTCTGCCTATTGAAATTTCATGCATTCTGGGGGGCTGGTAGCCCAGATGTTTTCATGACAATAGTGTCTTTATCATCAGGATTTCATAATTAGGCAATTATTTTTTTTACAATCCAGTCATTTCAAGATTTTTGTGTAATAAGCAGTTAGATATTATAATCTGCTAGAAATGCATTTCTGTGTAAGTATGGATTAGAATAGATTTTAATTTTACAATTTCAGAGATCTAAATTAGACATTGTAGTAAAGAAAAATGACTTTATTTATGTCTATTAGAACATTACTTTTGTGTTGTGCTTATGCCAGCTAGAGTGAAATACTTCCATATGTTTTTAATCTTAGGTTAAGTTATAACTGCTGGTACAAGAGACAGTGGAAGAATAGTTTGTGATGATGCAAGAAAATGTAGCTAGAATTTTTAAGCTACTGCAGTGCCCTGTCCCCTCCTGCTCTGCAATAGGAAAGTTGAAGTGTCAACAGAAAGAAAATCTTAGTTGGTTTGAGACAGCTGGAAGGTGGAATTACTTCAAGACATTTTGTTATGATTATTTCAACTGCTGCTTTTTGCATGTAGCTGGAATGTTTGACTAAAAGTCATTTAATTTCCACCTCTTCTGACTTGGTGTGTGTGTTTCAGTTGAGAGGTGCAATTGCCTGCAAAAATGGGTATATTCCAGTAAAGAATCATTTCCCATCATTTACCTAAAGAGCTCCATCCATAATTTCTCTCACTTGGTCTTACTACTCTTAGTCATTTTCCCCGTTGCTTAGTAAAATATTAATCCTTTCAAATGTTAAGCCTGAATTTAGTCTTTCAATTTATCTTTTGCTTCTTAATGGCTTGTGTTAAACACTGATTTCTAAGGATGTTCATAGATGTATAGTTTCAAACAAACTGGATGAGTATAATTTCCTGTTTCTGTGCTTCTTTTATTTCTGGTAGAAAACTGCCTGAAAACTTCACTCCTAGTCCATCTCCATTTGTGTTTTGATGGGAAAGCTCCCCATGGCTTTAGGCGAACAAAATGCTTTGAAGATGTAGGGTAAGGTTTACTGAACTGGGGCCCCATTAAGCTCTCCCTGGTCCTGCAGTGCTGTGCTGAGACACCCTGGCACTCATGGAAGTCTTGCAATGATGATTTCTTTTTACTGTGCTTCTGTATAGTTCTCCATTCATGCCCCAGTCTGCAAGGGCAGCCTGATATCTCCACTAGCTCAAGTGAAGTGTAGGCTACCAGAACACCCAGCAAGTCTTCTTTCTCCTTTCTGCTTTAGATCTAATGATCCATCTCTCCTCCTCTGCTGTCGGGATAGCAGTAGTATCATTTGCTTTAATTTTTTTTGCCCCTGGAAGTTCCAGGAATATGTTGTGAAAATAGATGCTGAACCACCATATGCTCTGAGACAGGTATTAACTTTGCGGCTGGTGTTTGTTGCCTGACCCATCTGGGGATGGCAGGTGTTCAGCATGAACTGTCTCTGAGTGATGAGTACCACAGGTTACTGCTTTCCTTTTCTGCAGGCTACTGACACTGTATCCAGGTACTTTTCAACCAGTGATGCCACTTTTGGAATTTAAAAAGTGAAGAGAAACTGTAAATAAGATGCAGGAGAAAATTCCCAGTACTGCAGGAGTTGCCCTGGAGAAAAGGGTTACTGCATATCCTTGAGAATACACCTTTTCCCACCATGTTCAGCAGTTCACCAAGGTCCTTCATTAACTTGAACAGATGTGGCCACATGTATGAGCACAGGATCAGCTTGCCTGCTTCTCTGGAAGCCTGAGACAGGAGAAATCTTGGGGAGCAAAGAGGGGAAGAGGAAAATGGATACCATCCCAAAGCCGGTGGGTGTTGATGACTGTTGCTGTTGCCCTGTTGAAGGGAGAACAAGCATGGAAAGCTATCACAAGAGAGCAGCTATTGCTGGTCACAGAGGTCCTTGAGTCTTCCTTGCCTTTGAAGACTGAGCTATGTGATCTCTGAATACCACATCAGGTCAGAATGAGGGAGTTGGAGTAAAAAGAGCTAAAGTAGCATCACAGAGGTGAAACAGGTCTTCTTCATGAAGTGTTCCCTTGGACAATTTCTTTACCCATGCCTGTTATGATGATGGTGACACTGGTGCTGTAGACAAAATTTGAGGTTGCTCTGTGTGTCAGCCTGGTAGACTCCCAGGTCCCACTCTGCCACATGGAGAATGCATATTCAGACGGTGGCTTTCAATGACTCAAGGTTAGAAACCACTCTCTGTATTCCTGTCTCACCTAAAATGATTTTTGTGGCCAGAATGAAATAAAGGATGACCACATCCCATCAAACTCTTCCCAGCCAGACCCACTATTTGCCTCTAAGAAGTTAAGTAAGAGGTGATGTCGCAGTCTGAGCTAGGGGTGGCTTTCATGTTATGTGGCTCTCAAAAAGTAGGTTACTGGGTCAGGAACAGCAAGTTCTGACTGTTTGCCAGCTCGGGCTTTTTTTTTTTCCCCACAATGTTTATACTGCTGTGACCTGCCATGCTAAAATGAGTCTAAAATGAATGCAAGCAGTGCTTTAAAACAGCAAGACGTGTTTGATTGAACTTGTCCTTCTGTACTTGCATCAGATTATCAGTGTTCAGGATGCTTGCTTTATGGTGGCTTCCTTTCTTTGAAATGAAAAGTAAAGCTAATTGGAGTCCAGTTGCTCGAAAAAAAGGCTGTCTTTCTTCTTACATGATTACCTTGCAGTCAAAAAACTTTGTAAACTCACTGGAGAGTGCAGACACTTGGGGTTACTCAGAATTCAGAACTAGGAGAATTTGCTCCCAGATCCAGTGATATGTTAGAGAAGACCTCCTGGGGAGATATGCAGTACTTGAATCTAGCTTGGAACAGTGGATTTTGGAATAAAGGAGTTTTGATTCAGGCTCTGATCTGTTTGAAACATTCCCCACCTGCTTGCAGGACTTAGTCCAAAACTGATTCCTCTCCCTGCAGGCATTCTGTCCTTTTAAGCCTCTGCAAAGCCAGAGATCATGTCAGTGCTGCTGGGCATGCAGATGGAGGGCAGCTACTGATGCGGTGGGATCCACAAAGCAGAGCAAGGTGACAGTCTGAGGGTGGGAGACCTGACGGAGAGCATAAGGAATGCAATTGCAGCCGCCTTCCCAGCGAGAGCACAGGGACAGGAGGATTATGGCTGGACTTGATTTTGAAGATCTTTTCCAATCTAAATTACTCTCTGCTTCTGTAATTGCAGAGGCAAAGCTGACTCAAAGCTGTGGTTTTGTACCTGCCCCGAGCATCGGGCCCCACGGTCCCTTGTGTGCCAGGTGATGGCAGCCTGGCAGCAGCCGGCTCATCCCGATGTGCAAAGGCAGCAGCAAAAGGCAGTGCAAAGGAAGCAGCTGCTTCATCCACAGAGCTGGCACCAGCCCTTCCCGAGCCCAGTTACTCCAGAGGTTGCATCCAGCCACCAGTAACACCAGTGGCATGCAGCTGGACCGCCCCAGCCCTGCAGCTGGGCATATAAGTTGATAACTGAAGGGAAATTTCTTTGGTGTTGGAGGCAAAGTTTCCGCTTGATCGTTGCTTCTGTGCCTAGATTTCTACAGCCTGATCCTGCAGCCCTTCTCCCTCTGGTTCAGTGCAAAGAGTGGGGTACACAAGAGTGAGGATGGGTGGCTTGGCTTCAGATATTTGAATAATCTCATCAACAAAAATAACACTTGAAGCCAAGCCTCAGAATGTGTTCAGTGGCTTGCTGCCAAAGCTGACTTAAGAGGAAACTATGTGGGCCATTCAGCCAAGTGATTCATCGAGTTCACAGTGCTTCTGAAAACTCATCTAAAAGAAATTAAAGGGAAAAAAAAAAAAAGGGGGGGGGGGGGGAAGGAGAAGGGGGTCTGCCTTATAAAAGCTAAAAATCAGATGACTGAAATTAAGTTTCATATAATCTTACTGGTATGCTAAGAGTGAGAATATAGTTATGAATGAGATGCTCCTGCTTTTTACTATTACCTTGAGGGTTTTGTCAAGTGTAAACTGCTATGAGAAAATTGCCTTGATTTAGCCATCTGCAATGGAAATCACAGATGGGGACAATTCAGATATCTGTGCAGTTCACCTTGAAGAAATATAATATTTTAAAGGTAGAAATGAATCAGTTTCCTTGACATTGTTCTGTCAAGAGTTATATGTGTAGTATATGAAAACTCATCATCTTTAAAGAATTTTGTTTATGTTATAGTCTTCCATGAGGTCTTCATTTTCACATGCTTTTATTATTTGTGGTTGTTTCCTCCGATTTGGAGTACCAAGCTCTTTAGGAAATGTCAGTTTCCTTTCTCCCTTCTTCAGGCAGGGTTCTTGGCAAATATATTGTTTTACTAAAATATTCTAAAATGTTAGAAATAGCTATATTAAACTTAATAAGTAATTTGATATCTCTTTTCCTCAAGTACAGCAGAACTGTGGTCATAATCCCATGTGTACTTTTAAAATTAAAAGGCTACATTTTCAAGGGCACTGGAATAAAGAGCTCTTTTCCTGCCTTAGAGCACTCTTGCAAATTAGGCTTTGTTCAAGGCTTAACCTGAAAAGAGTCTAATCTGTACTTCAGAATTAGCTGTCATTAATCATGGGTTTGTAAGCCTTATTAACCTTACCTGCTGAAGTTTTCTGGGTGCAGCTACATCAGTGACAAGGTGCTGTATACTGTTGTTTGGGTTTTTTTGCTTAGAATCCGTTATTTCCCAGAACTTATTTTTAAAGTTTGCCGCAGGGTTTATTTGAGACAGTTAGTGGAAATATGCATATTGATTTTTGTAGGAACTGTACTTTTCTTTTTGACACTAGGTCCTGATTGTAGACAGAAGACTGTTTCACAAGAGAGAAGGAGAGTTGTTTAACTGAGTTGTTATGTACAACAAGAAGCTGGGAATAATATGTCTCTGGTATTTGTTCTTTTTGAAAGAAATATCTATGAGCTACATTTCTCTCCTTGTCTAGCTATTCTTCCCAGTTCCCCAGCTAGTTAAGCCTACTGCATTACAACAATGCTGGAACATGACTTTAGATCTAAAACAATTGATGAACTGACTCATAATAGTAATTGGTTTAGGTCTGAAGTAATTTTCTGTTGTGCCATAATGAAGATGACTCAACACAGTTTCTCCATGGACAACATTTAAGAGAATAAACTTTTACCCTTAAGAAAACTTTTTGTACTTTGCTATTACTTTTTTTTCATTTAAGTTCCATGATACAAAAGACATGGAATTTAACCAAGAATTAGGATTTGTGGTTTTCTTCTTGCCCAATTTTTTTTTCTTTACAAGGCAGAAAGAAAAAGAAAACAAAACCAACAAAACAAAATAAACCAACCAAACAAACAAACAAAAAACCAAAAACAACAACAAAAAAACCCAAACCAACCAACCAAAAAAAATCAAGACACCAGAAATGCTGGTCTTAAATTGTAGGAGTACCTTACATTTTCATACTGGGAAATCATATTAAACCACCCAGATTGCCAGTGTCCTTAGAGTCCTAATCAGATCTGCAGCAAAATGTTTATCTCATGTTTAATAAGTAGCCACGTCCAACCCTCATCCTGTCCCCTTTTCATGGAACCAGATATCTTTCTTAACTACAGGCCTTTCTTTCTCAACTATGAAAGGAAAAATGTAACTTTAAGTTAAAGAAAGGATTGGACTGTACCATTTATCATATTCATAATGACACAGTATGGGAAGGTTTTGGATGTGCCAGTTGATATTTAGCACTCAATTTCTACAAAACACACCAGCTTTTGCAAGTCTTTTCTTGGAGGGTGTACTCCAAGCATTTGGCTTGTTAACTATGACTCATGGTAAAGCAACAGCACCATGTATTGTGGAAGGTGTACGGAAAACACTTCATTATTCCTAAAACACTTGCCTAAAATTCAGATCAAGACTACAGGCCATTCTATCTTCTTTGAAATCCTTAGAAGCTGTGACATTAGTGTCACCGAAACCTTT